>CAKAOH010022282.1:0-20864 GCA_916701665.1 Sebastiscus tertius
TGATTTTTCTATTTTCTCCTCTCTCACTGGGTTTCTTTTGCAGGATGCATCTTCATCTTTTAGCCGGGATTACTACTAAGAGGATTTTCATAGTGAAATCTAAATTCAGATATCTGTGAAGATGATCTCCCTGTGACTGTTGTATGACACCATGTGAGCTAACACTTTTTCTCTCTCTTATTCTTTCTCTTTACAGGCACAAAAAGTTTGGATTGAGAGGACCTTTAATAAAAGAGAATGTATTCACAAATTTCCCACCAAGGACCCGACCAGGTAATTACGCTCTATTTAAATGGTTATTTATTACTTGTGGCAAACATAATGGCCTTCAAAACTCATCAAAATAACTCAAATTTATCATCAAATCTATCTAAGTTGTTCCTTTTTACTGCTCGAGAGAGCTTACTGCAAACAATTTTCATTTTACTCAAATTAATTTAAAATGTGATCACTAAGTAAGTCTATATATTTTTTTTTTTTTAAATAGAAGCAATCGGGCCCTTGTTGATAGAATATGTAACTCATTAATTTACTAAATCATGACACCTCTGACTACAGGTTATCAGGATTAAAGCTGATTATTTCAGAGTGTATTGTATTTGACATGGTTACTATCCCGGGCTCTGAGAGCAGCCAGGCAGCGCAGGCCTTTTGTTCGCCGAGGCACACATTTCCCAGAAATGGGCACAGTCATGAAAGAGCCTGTGCGATGTGTGTTTCGAGGAAAAAACGCACGGCCTTCATGAGCAGACTAAACAACACTTGGCTCATCCTCTTCTGGATAGTATACTGCTCACACTAGTTTTTAAGTCTACATCCACACAGGGTCCAGGATCTGACTGACATGTTTGTTCTGTGCTCTATGTAGATGTGCCTGCGGTCAGCTGACGGCGCAGCACGTGGCCATCCCCGCTGGTGCCAACTCACTAGAGGAGGCAAACCAGCTGGTGCAGATCGACACCCCAAAGGATAAATGGAGCGTGATCAAGCACACCAGGACCTACCCGACAGACGCCTTTGGCTTAATCGAGTTCCAGGGTGGAGGGTTCATCAACAAGGCCATGGTGAGTCTCAGCCACTGGAATATTACGTCAAAGTGACTGTGTAGTTCGAAAAACAAGCCCCTTCTTTTCTTTCCTAGTATATACGAGTCTCCTACGACACCAAACCTGACAACCTCCTGCACTTGATGGTGAAGGACTGGCAGTTGGAGCTGCCCACCCTGCTCATCTCCGTACACGGAGGCCTCCAGAACTTCGACCTCCAGCCCAAACTCAAGCAAGTGTTTGGCAAAGGCCTGATCAAAGCCGCTGTCACCACCGGAGCTTGGATCTTCACGGGTGGCGTCAACACGGGTAGGACACTGACCGTTCAGGATAACGCTTTTAATGTTCACTTAACAAAATGTGACATTAGAAGATTACCTTTGCTCTAAATTGTCATTACGTAATACCTATTCTGCAAATTTCCTGGTGGGAGATTTGACCAACCCATTGTCACAGGTTTAAGCGCTGTAATTAGAGCTTTTGTTGGGGGAAAATTCATCACAAATGACAATCTGTGTGGATTTTGTGTGCAGCAACCACAGTGTGTCCCATGATGCAGCCCCATTAGGCAGTCATTATTCATGTTTTGCTCTTTACACCTATAGGGGTGATCCGTCATGTTGGAGACGCCTTAAAGGACCACTCCTCCAAGTCACGAGGGAAGGTGTGCGCTATAGGGATCGCTCCATGGGGGATCCTGGAAAACAAAGAGGATCTCATCGGAAAAGATGTAAGAGCATTTGCACTGAGCTTCCAGTAGATAGAAGACCCTTTCCTTACTAATATTTCTTCTTGAACTAATGTCTCCTTCTTTTTTTCCAGGTAAACAAACCCTATCAGACGATGGCGAACCCACTGAGCAAGCTCGCCGTGCTCAACAACAGCCACTCCCACTTCATCCTGACTGACAACGGCACCTGTGGGAAGTACGGCTCAGAGGTCAAACTCCGCCGGCTGCTGGAGAAGCACATCTCCCTGCAGAAGATCAACACACGTAAGTCACTCCGCAGACGTCATAAAAACATCCTCCATGGTGTGTATGAGTCTTGTTGGACGTGTCGATGGAGAGCTCCTCTTTTGTGGCGTGTGGGCTTCCCTTTGTCATCCTATGCCTGGAGCTCGGATAAGGCAGGGACAGCAAAGGGATGCTCAACTGTCACCACTGACTTCACTCCCTCCCTCCACTGGTTTCATCTGTTCAAACATCACATCAACGTGTTCATTCTCAAAGTTCTGTTATCACAAGGTGACACTTCAATGATAAATTGATGGATGGAAGGACTGAGTGTTTCGGGCTGTGTGTGTGTTCCAGGTTTGGGTCAGGGAGTTCCTCTAGTGTGTCTGATAGTGGAGGGAGGTCCCAATGTGATCTCCATCGCACTGGAGAGCCTGAGAGACGAGCCTCCCATTCCCGTGGTGGTGTGCGACGGCAGCGGCCGCGCTTCCGACATCATTTCCTTTGCACACAAGTTCTCAGAGGACGGAGGGTGAGATTTATAGATGATTTCTCTTTTACTTTACTGTACTTGGATGTTAAAAAAGCTGAAATCCTTGAATCTCCTCTTCCAGCCTGGTTAATGATGACGTCAGAGAGCAACTTTTGGTGACTATTCAAAAGACTTTCAACTATAGCAAAAGCCAGTCGCAGCAGATCCTGCTCATGGTTATGGAGTGCATGAAGAAAAGGGAACTGGTGAGTAGAAGAAGAAACTGGAAAATAATAATATATATTCAAGATATTCCATCTTGTATTTGAAAATAACATGTCTGTGTCGATCAATAAATATCTGAGTTGTGAAGCATCTGGTCTCCATCGTCATTCATCCATTCCACTCATCTGTGTGTGTGTGTGTGCCATTAACATATTGAATAAACATAATCCCCACAACGTGCTTGACATTTCTCCTTGTGCTCGTGTGGTGTGTTCATGTAATCTGGGGCATCTGCAGGACATCATCAACCCTCATGTATAAGCACCCAGTTTAACAGTGGTGGTGGTGGTGGGGTGTCTGATTCTGCAGCGATAAACTGTTTACTTCGATGTAAACAATACAGTTCATGGTGAGAGTCTTCACAGATTAATCCCCGAGCCGAGAGTGTTTCTCCAACGTGTTTGCTGGAGACCTTGGCACCTAAATAGTAGCAGCATCTCCATCAGATTTCCATAAGTGATGTGATTAGTAGTTTGTAATACCCGGCGTAGCCTATATAATCTCCAGACTTCCATACATTTGGTTGGGAAAGATCAGCGCACACTATACCACCTGCTTAGCAGAGGCTCTTACTTTGTCCATTCACAGTAAGCATGCAGCACACAGATGGAGGAGAGGATCCATCTCCCTAATCCTAAACCAGGTTCCACTCTTTCTACTCCCCAGGCTTTTTTTTTTGTTCAGTCCCCAGAGTGCTATCACTTCACCAGCAGCGACTCTGCATCGTCTATCCCCGACGTATTAGAATGCCTAATGCGCCAACACACTCAGATAAGCAACTTAAACTGCTTTTTTCAAAGATCATACCGCTGTGGGCATTTAGTTTCCACTGATACCCGACCCAGACAATGTGACAAGTTGTGTTGAGCTCTTTATACACAGCTAAGAGGCTACACTGTTGCCTGCTCTTAATCTAAAGTGCCATGACTAACCTACAGGTGAATCAGTGTCACGGTCTAGTCCCCAAATAATCCTTTCATCCTAAGTGCATCCCATGGGAACAGCTGGGTTAGAAAACAAAAAAAAAGCACTGTGATATAACACCAGGATGCAATATTTAACCGTATTAGGAGTTCACTATTATAAAAGTCTCCCTGTTTGCAAAAAAAAAAGCACACAGTGCACCCTGAAAGAGCAAACACGAGTTTTCAGTCCTCACACTGCTGCTCATTATCAACGCATCCCGAGACCAGCCCTGAAATCTCTGGCGTTGCGCCACATATTCATGCCAACTTAATCCCATTTACCATGGCTGCACATGTGACAGAGCCGTCAGCGTGATTTCATTAGATATAGTCAAGGAGAGCCCTATCACGCTGTCTGACAAGTAAAATTAGCCGTTTGTGCTCCTAGGGTCAGCCTGCAGTGAGAGGTCTCAGTTGCCATCAGTTCATCGCCACATGCTTGCAGCTGCAGTGAGAGTGCTTCATTCATTCATCCGTTCATTTATGTGGTTTGTTATCAGCTGATTCAACCATTACCGTCTACGGCTTCTTCTCTTTTATTTCTCACATGTAGATAACAGTTTTCCGAATGGGTTCAGAGGGACAACAAGATATTGAAATGGCCATTCTTACCGCCTTGTTAAAAGGTATTATCTGGCTGCATCACACATTTAGACATCTCAACAGAATGTGTACTATTAAATCACAGCAATACTTTTCTTGCAATGTGCTAAATGCTTCCTATTCTCTCTCTCTTTTCTTCTGCTTCTTTTGCATCAGGCACGAACGCTGCAGCAGCTGACCAGCTTAGTTTGGCTCTGGCCTGGAACAGAGTGGACATTGCTCGCAATCACATCTTTGTTTACGGACACAATTTACCAGTGAGTGGTGCTCACATCTGAATAGTGTGAATGAATCATTCCACGCGAGTGCACTACAGTTGCAAAGTTGGCAAGGATGTATTTAGTACAGGAGGAAAGAATTTTTGGTTTTGAAATGGAGCCCCCCTTCACTCAAAAATGTGTTTGGCTTATTGTTACTTTACTCTGTGGAAAAACCCATCAGATATAAATTATTATTCAAAGCAGAGTATTTTTATGTATCTTCGAACATGTCTGGAGGGGAACTTTAAACAACAGTGCATCCTCAACATATAGCAGAAGCACAGAAGGATCTATGATCTGTGTTGTGTTTCTCAGATGCACAAATGATTAAACCCTTCTATTGTCTTCCTCTCGATGGTGCAACTTTTGTCCTTCCGGGTCAAAATTGACCCAGTGTATGGCAGAGCTGTACCACTTGTGCTTGTAATTTTATCAAAATTGTTTGATTTTATAAGTTATAAGTTTATAAGGCATACACATATAAATTATCACCCAATTCTGTTTTACACGTTTTTAGCATTTACCACATTTTACGCTTTTTTGGGGGAATTTATGCTGGATAAACCTGATTTAAATGAAATTATACCTCATTTTTGAGTAGAAAACACCCTCAGAAATTATGAATTACTTTCATCCATGTTATTTTGGGACAATTAGATGAAAGAAACCCATATTTATGATATAATGAAGTTTGAAAACGTGTTAAATTTGACCCGAGGACAACAGGAAGGTTAAAGGAGATAACATTTTTATGTAGACAAATATATATTTTTTTAATAATACATCCACAGAGCTTTTAGAAAGATGCTGAATAAAAGTATTGCTTTTCCAAAAAAAAATTTATGATTGTGTTTTAATCATTAAAAAGATTTTGACGGGTCCAAAATTAATGTTTTGTTTATCTCTGTGGAAGATAGAGATGAAGACGTTCGGGTCCCACTTCTAACAAGGCTTATGAGCCAATAGTATAACGACGTCCGTATCACGTGGTATCTCTGTGTCGTTGGCGATCACGTTGCCAGTTAGTGTGGAAAAAACAGATAAATTTGACACTGGTGTCTCCATCAGGCTGCAGAGTACATAAATTTACCATGGCAACAAGTGACAACTGACGTTAGCATATAAATATTAATGATGCATAGTTCTGCACTGGCCTCAGGGGGTGCTTGACAATATTTTTTTTTATCTACGAAAGGGCGGCCCTGCAGAAAAGGTTTGGGAACCACTGCAGTGGCTGAATGTTATCAATGTCATCAATTGCACCTTTAATGTAATCAAGTATTACTAACAGCAGAAAAGAGACTGATATGTTTATGCTTAAACTTTACTTTATTTCCTGCTTGTTAAGCCTGCCGGTGCCATCGCCGCCACTACGACCGCTGTAGCCCCGGCCCAGGAGAAGCAGAAGAGCCCCGCCAGTGCTCCTCGAAACAAAGCCCGGGGGAAGAAGGGGAAGGGGAAGGGAAAGGCAAAGCCTGAACCTCCAGAGGAAACAGACCCTAGGAAGTTGGAGTTGATTCGTTGGGTAAGAGTGGGGTTTATGATAAAAATAAACATAATGATGGCTGTGATGCACATATAATAAGTCATAATAAGTCATCTGTCTTACTTTCTCTCTTAGGTGAACTCTCTGGAGCAGGCTATGATGGACGCTCTGGTGCTGGACAGAGTGGACTTTGTCAAACTGCTCCTCGAGAACGGGGTCAACATTCACCACTTCCTCACCATTCCCAGACTGGAGGAGTTGTACAACACGGTGGGCCTGACACACTGCACACAAATGAAAATGAGACCAAGTCTGAATCCCTCAAAATACAGATCAGACAAATATGAAAAAAAGTTGACACTCTGCTTCCTTCTCTCCGCTCCTCTCTTCTTCTAGAAACTCGGCCCTTCTAATTCACTGAATGCCGTGGTTAGGGACGTCAAAAAGGTAAAATGATCTTTCCCATTAAATGTTTAAGATCATTTCACGTTATGTATCATCTTGAGACATTTGCTATATTATATATTACTCTGGTGATTCTGCAGGGTAACCTTCCTCCAGATTATCAGATCACTTTGATTGATATTGGTCTGGTGCTGGAGTGCTTCATGGGTGGAGCTTACAGGAGCAATTACACCAGGAAAGCTTTCCGCAACCTCTACAATAATTTGTACGGACTAAAAAGGGTACGCATGGGTGGCAGAAAATAATTAATTATGGCTCGTTCATCATATTAGGTAACATTTTGGTATTAATGCTCTTTTTTTTGCTCTCTTCTTGCAGCCAAAGGCGCTGAAGCTTCTAGGAATGGAGGTGGAGTATCCTTTCCACAACAAAATATTAAAGTATAGCTGAAACAACACAGCACAATGATCTATCGTCATGTTTTCATTCTGTTAGGATGATGAACCGAGGTCAAAGGGCAAGAAAAAGCAGAAAAAGAAGAAAGAGGAAGAGGTGGAGATTGACGTGGACGACCCCGAGGTCTGTCGATTCAAGTTCCCCTTCCATGAGCTGATGCTGTGGGCGGTGCTGATGAAGCGCCAGAAGATGGCGCTGTTTCTCTGGCAGCGCGGAGAGGAAGCTATGGCGAAAGCGCTGGTGGCCTGTAAACTGTACAAAGCCATGGCCCACGAGTGCTCCGAGAGTGAACTGGTGGATGACATCTCCCAAGACCTGGAGAACAACTCCAAGTCAGTACATAAAACATCTCTCACACATGTTATACTTGTAGAGTCACAATGTATTTCCCCAAGATACAAACACGCAGGTGCATATTACTCTAATTTTAGCACCTTTACGTTGGCTCTAAACAGCTTAGGCCCACTTTATAATATCTGTCATGTAATTATCGTTATTAACTTCTCTTTTGCTTCTTCTGCATTATCATTTTTGTCTACCTCCTCTGTGATCTCAAACTCTTTTGAAGTGTGCAAGTCAGAAATGCAATATAGAAAATTAAAGGTGTTATTGATAACATTTTTATGTACACAAATAATCTTCAATAAATAATAGCTTTTAGAAAGGTGCCAAATAAAAGTATTGCTTTTCCTAAAAAATATATTATGATTGTGAATTAATCATTTTTTAAATTTTGACAGGTCAAAAATCAATGTTTTGTTTATCTCTGTGGAAGATTTCTTATGTTTGGTTCCCACTTCTAACAAGGCTTGTGAGCTAATAGTATATAACGGCATTACATTGTATCTCTTTCTCATCAGCGATCAAGTTGCCAGTTAGTGTGGAAAAAACTATAGCTGATGTTGCAGTTCATCACTTGACATGACTATCTGTCTCACTCCACTCTGGCAACCACTTGTTGTGAAGTAAATGCAATAATGAGGAAAGGAGAGCGCTACATCTAGCAGCTGAATGTTATATGTTATAGCACCTTTTAATATTACTGTTCGCTCTCTTTCATAGGGAATTTGGCCAGCTTGCTTACGAGCTGTTGGACCAGTCCTACAAGCACGACGAACAGGTGGCCATGAAACTCTTAACATACGAGCTGGTCAACTGGAGCAACTCCACCTGTCTGAAGCTGGCTGTGGCTGCCAAACAACGGGACTTCATTGCCCACACCTGCAGCCAGATGTTGCTCACCGACATGTGGATGGGCTGCTTAAGGATCGGCAAAAATCCCGGCCTCAAGGTTGACGACACAAAATGTTTTCTTTTAGGCATCCATAAGAAATATGTCACAATAATAATGACATCACTAGTTGTACTCGGTGTCTCATAAAAACTGTGATCATTTTCTCACCTATAGGTTATTCTGGGGATCTTCTTTCCTCCTCTGATTCTACTGTTGGATTTCCGTCTTGGAGATGATGCATCTTATCATGCACCTGAAGGCCAAGAAAAGGGAAAAGACAAGGATGACGACGCAAAATCCAGCAAGGTCAATAATTCACTTTACACGTACTGTTTATATACCACCTTTCTTTGTCAACAGTGAAAAATGATGAGCTGAGTCAGAGAGTTTGCTGTTATGTTGTAGGATCCTAATAACGATACAACCTCCCGAAAGGGGGACGAAGAGGAGGGCAACACCAATGTCCGCAAAATCCCCATTGCCAAAAGGTTCTTTGAGTTTTATAACGCGCCATTCACCAAATTCTGGTTCAACACTGTAAGTTCCCTTCATGTAAACAAGAATGATTTATTCTTTTTTTTTTGTAGTGTAGTGACTTAAGTGAACTTCATAGTAATTTTGGTATTCTCATCTTCCGATAGATTTGCTATCTGGGCTATTTGATGTTGTACAACTACATAATCCTGGTGAAAATGGAGCGATGGCCGTCTTTACAAGAGTGGACTGTCATTGCATACATCCTCACACTTGGCTCTGAGAAAGTCAGACAGGTACAAGCCATTAAATATGATCCGCTTTCAGTCATTACATGTGTAAGATATTTCGTAGCATCTGCATGACCTTTAAAACCCCGGCGTCTAGATTCTGATGTCAGAGCCGGGGAAGCTGAGACAGAAGATAAGTGTGTGGCTGGAGGAGTACTGGAACATCACAGACTTGGCTGCTATCTGCACCTTCCTCTTTGGGTTAATGCTGCGGCTGCAGCACGAACCATACATGGGCATCGGCAGAGTCATCTACTGTATAGACATCATCTTCTGGTACATCCGTGTATTGGACATCTTTGGAGTCAACAAGTACCTGGGACCCTATGTGATGATGATAGGGAAGATGGTAAGAACATTTTTCACAAATCATGTGAAAACCACATGACATGCACACTAATGCATAACTAACTTCTTGTCTTTCAGATGATAGATATGATGTACTTTGTGGTGATCATGCTGGTGGTGCTCATGAGCTTCGGTGTGGCTCGACAGGCCATCCTTCACCCCGACGAGGAGCCAACATGGCGCCTGGCCAGAAACATTTTCTACATGCCCTACTGGATGATCTACGGAGAGGTTTTTGCGGACTCGATAGACCGTAAGACTAGAATTCATAGTAAGATTCTGTTTCCTGATTCTGGGCAGATGATCAATGTTTCATTAATTTTATGTCCTAAATTCTGTGATGTTTAATAACAATATACTGTACTGAATATACTGTATTACACTGAAACCCATCAATACTTTGTCTCCCTCTGCTGGCACATTTATAGACCTTTTAAAATTTGACAACACTAAATGGTCCCCCTGATGCAATGTTTATTAAAGGAACAGTGAGTAACAATTCAAGGGGATCTATTGGCAGCAATGAAATATAATATTAATAAGCATGTTTTCTTTAGTGTATAATCATCTGAAGATAAGAATCATTGGGTTTTCATTACCTTAGAATGACCCGTATGTATCTACATAAGGAGCGGGTCCTCTTCACAGAGCCGGTCGCCATGTTTCTACAGTTGCCCAGAACGGACAAACTAAACCCTGGCTCTAGATTGGCCACTGTAGTCAGTCCTCAGCCGGTTCTCATTCCCAGGGCGTTAAATACCGGACTTTGTCACGGCCGTCAGTGTTCGGTACACGGTGTGTCCTGTGTTCACAACGCTCAGTGACATTTACACTGTTTAAACGTAGCGGTTTTAAGCCCGACCATATAGTTCTTTCCTAAACCCAACTATAGGGGTTTTAGTGGTTGCCTAATCCTAAAGTGACACCAAGGGGCGTGACAAAGCGGCTGTATTTGACGAGTTGGGATGAGAATATGTTGTTCTCTTACACGTTTTGCACTCGGGAGAAGTTTCAGTTGGTTGCAATCTGCAACCTCACCACTAGATGCCACCACATCCTGCACACTGCACCTTTTATGCAGCAGCTGACAGGAAGTAAACCTGGACCGAAGCTGTTGCCCCAACAACAGAATGGCAATGAAAAGGTCTATGATAGCCTTCAATATGTGGTAATAATTTTGCATTGAGGAAGAGCAAGATAGGTATTATTATCTAATCTCCTCAATCATGATCATCTGCCTCCAAGTTTTTTTCTGTCAGTGTTTCTTCTGTCAGGGTGAAGGCAACAAGCAGCTATCGAAAAAAAAAAAAAAAAAATTAACAGGGTCTGCTTGTTTTAATATACTAAAAAAAAGAGGCCAGAGCTGTAAAGTACAGCAATTATGTTTAGTATTTGATTAGTGACGAGTTGGAGAAACATTTTGATAACACTAGTCCACTCTTTCATGGACATCTGCTTGACCTTGACAGAAGTATATGATATAAACATCCCATGTTGACTGATTTTAACGCTTTCTCAATGTCTCTCCAAGTCTATGCGATGGAAATCAACCGTGAGTAGTCTCCAAGCCAAGAATGCAATTCAAATCAGATAGCTAAAGATCTCAGAATAGATTCTACAGCTCCAACTTTTTCTTTGCCTGCAGCTCCATGTGGTGAACATCTATATGACGAAGACGGGAAGAAACTGCCTCCATGTATCCCTGGCGCCTGGCTCACACCTGCCATTATGGCCTGTTACCTACTCGTGGCAAACATTCTCCTGGTCAACTTGCTCATTGCGGTGTTCAAGTGAGTGTATGCGCTATTATTTTACAAGAAACATCTACTATTACAGTGTGTACTCACTCACTGGTCTTTGTTTCCTGTCCCACAGCAACACTTTCTTAGAAGTGAAGTCCATTTCCAACCAGGTGTGGAAGTTCCAGAGATATCAGCTGATCTTGACGTTTCACGACCGTCCCATCCTGCCGCCGCCGCTCATCATCTTCAGCCACCTCTACATCCTCTTCAACCGGCTGTTTCGGCGGTGTGCCAGGAAGAGACAAGAGGGAGAGCTGGATGAGAAGGACCGCGGACTCAGTTAGTCACTTCTAATGATACAATACAAATGCACGCAATTTAAAGAGGACCTATTATGCTAATTTTTAGGTGCATACTTGTAGTTTGGGTTTCTACTAGAACATGTTTACATGCTTTAATGTTAAAAAAAACGCTTTACTTTTCTCACACCGGCTGTGTTGCAGCACCTCTTTTCACCCTCTAACTGAAACACTCTGTTTGAGCTCTTTATGCAAATGTGTTACATGGTGACATCACCACATTACGGAAGAAAAGGCGGGACTTCAACCAAGGCGTTTCAGACAGTTCAGGAGCAGTGTTTCTGTGGGAGAGAGTAACTCCCTTTTATAACACACTAAAGGAAAGGGAAAATCACAAAAGCATATAGGTCCTCTTTAACTAATTGATTAATTTAGTCTCATCCTGGATCACAAAAAAAAACAGAAATCATGTTGTAGCCCATAGATATACAGTTACAGAACAGTATCGGTCCAGACTGAAACACACTGACTGACATCATGTCATGACTTGTTTCTACCAGAGCTTAGGCTGAATCCAGAGGAGCTCAAAAGTCTGTTCGAGTTTGAAGAACAGTGTGTGGAGGAATATTTCCGTGAGAAAGAGGACGAGCAGCAGTCCTCCAGTGATGAACGCATCAAGGTCACCTCAGAAAGGTGAATACCCTTTTTCAAGTAGGCATTTCTATGCATGTTGATTACAGTTTAAATAGCATTTCTGTTTCTCTGGTGGCAGAGTTGAGAATATGTCTATGCGTCTGGAGGAGGTGAATGAGAGGGAGAACACTATGAAGGCCTCCCTGCAGACGGTGGATCTGCGACTGGCACAGCTGGAGGAGATCCACGGACGAATGGCGGTCGCCCTGGAAAAGCTCGCAGGCGTGGACAGGCTGGAGTTGACCAGAACCTATTCACGAAACTCCTCAGTGTGCGACCCCTCCTCCCTACTTCGCCAGGGCAGCATTAACAGCGCTGACGGTTACAGTCTTTACCGCTTCCACATGGACATGGAGGAGTTTGCAGGGAAGCAGTCAGATGAGACAACTAAAACTAGCGTAGAAAGACAGAGGAGTCTGCGGCAGGCGTCCAACATTTCTACTCTCAACCCAAAGGAAGGTGGTCAGAACTTAGAGGTTGGCGGCTTGGACAGGTCACGACCAAGTTCATGTGTGGACATTCTCATATCTCCGTGTGAACAAAAGCCTATTTCTGCAGCATCAAGTCAAGAGACCATAAGACATGGCAGCACAGTGCTGCTAGATAGACTAAAGCCTTCTTCTCCACCAAAAAGGACTAAATCCTTGAAACACTATCCAGTCGAAGACCAACCCACTTCTCCTATAACAAAGAAGAGGGCTATGAGCACCATCATTGTCAGCCCTCCTGATGAACCAGAGGAAGGAGATGAACCCACAACGAGGGCCCAACTTCCGTCAGGAAACTCCTCTTCCCCTAAGAGGACTAAATCATTGAGGTATATCCCTACCGAAACCCACAGCCAGATTTCCCCTATCACAAAGAAGAGAGCCATGAGCGGCATCATCTACCAGCCGGCCGAGGCAGGTGATGATGTACAAACTGCAGACTACAAGTCAGTAGTAGAGCAGGTCACTAAAACACCCAATCAGTGGCCAGCGAACTTGGAGTACGAGGTACACCCCAGCACCGTTGGTCACATGCCTAAAGTGTCAACAGTCAGGGCTCTCGCCCAGCAGTTTCAAGCCAGCACTGCACCAGAACAGGGGAATCAAATGGATCATATTCCTTTAGAAAGTAAGGGAGCTCCTCCAGCAGCAGAATCCGCACCAGTCCAAACAAAGATGAAGGCCAAGAGAAACCTCTCAGACACGACAGACTATCTGACTGTAGCCGACGCCAAGTATCCGTCTCACAGATCGCAGAGCTTTAACTCCAGCGAGAGGAAAGCAAAGGTGGTTAGCAAGGACCCGAGAGCCTCCAGCAGTCAGAGGGACCTCGTTGATGCCTGCAAGGAAGCAGGGGAAGATGTGGGGAAGAGGACGGAGGCAGAGGAGAAAGAAGATGATGGACGGGAAAAGAAATAAGCGAGGGGAGATAAAACAGAATGAGGAACAAATGTATATACAAGGAAGAGGAACCGAATGCTGCCAGCGAAGCAGAAAAATTACTGAGTTTATGATTTTTAAGATTTCACAATAATGATAAAAATAGAAAGACAGTAATGAAAAATCATTACCAAACTATTAACATTTTCAACCATGCAGTTAATGTCAGTTGGCAGTAGCGAATATCAACACAACTCTCTCTTCTAAAGATCCACTTTCTTTACTTTCTTTCACTGGTGTAACGTACAGTAGCTTACAATCATTCACATTTCCCCATGTCATTGTGTTTTCATGTTGGATGTCTACAATTTAAAATAAAGTATATACACATCAGTTAGTTGTGCTGACATTATGACACTATGTGAACATCAAAAACGTAAATACAATTATTACACGGCTGTGTTGAATACTCGATTCTGATTGGTCAACAACGGCGTTCTGCGGTCTGTTATTTCTTTATAGCAGACCGTCAGTTCTGATGTCGGACGTTGTGTCAAATTATTGATTTCTTAAGTAAGCAGCCATGTAATTAGTGGGTTAATGTACAGCTAGCGGGACATTGTTGTGAAAGAAACCCCTTCACCCCTCTGCGTCGGGGTGCAGCATCACCCTGTCAGGGTTTCTTTCGCAACAATAACCGGCTCGCTTTACATTATCCCTTACTTAACACTTTCAAATACTGTCTGTAAACATATTCTTTTCAGATACTGTAAAATGTGCTTAATAATGTTCCACTCTGAGGTATATCCCTATAGCTTTCATGCAAATACTGACAATCGCATAACAATATGTAGTTAGGTACAGCTCCCAAGAAACAAACAACCTTTCACAGTTCCATTTTGACACAGAAACCTTTATAAGGTCTCCCTTAAAAAGACACTAGGTTATATTCATACATATTTTTGTCTTTTCTATCACAATACTGTGACTCCTTCGAGGCACATATGAACAAATAGAAATGATGCCAGTGCAACAGCAGACTAGAGGCAATATTAGTATACATGAATTTACACAGACAAATACAATCAATGCTGAGACTTGATATCTGACAGCATCATCATAGTAAATAGGTAGTGTGTATAAAACAATGCTACAATATATGAAAGAATCTGAATGTTTTCTTTTCCCCTCTCCCCATTTATTTTGTGGAACTTTATCATATTTAATAAAGTCTATTTTCATGACATCAAACAGAGGTATTATAAATGTTGACAGAATGACTGCCTCCTGTGAGAAGACACTGCAGGGCCAGCTACAAACCAACGCTCACGATCACTCAGAAGTCTTGCATTGAGCGGATAAACAATATCAGGCGTCATTCTTTATTGATCCTCTTCTGGTCAGCAGCAGATCAGGATGGTATCTCAACCACTCATGAAGCTGTTAGCTTCAGCTGGCAGTAAGAATATTACCACTGCTGCTGCAAGGAAGCCCGAAAGGCGGGAGCTCTCCAAAACAGCAAAGTCACGCTATAGAGCCGTGAACACCAGAGATGAACGGCCTAGAGGAGTGAACACTTGAAGAATTTTATCCTCTTCGACTTTTTTTCCGTGATCTTGACCGGTTTGCCTGATCCTCCGGTGCTGTTGTCAGTCTGGCAAAGGAAAGATATGATAGTGGAGAATATTATAAATGAAGTAGGGCTTCACATTAAGTGTAGCACCGGTCAGGGGCGTAGGTTTAGTTCCTACATTTATATTCATATCAATCTAGCAGCTAAACATAATTATGAAACAGGTTATCAGACTTTCAAAAATATAGAAGTGCTATGTTCATTGCAGTACTATTAATAAACTAATGTCAATTAAAACATTTGGTTTTTCATTAAAGGGATAGTTTGGGTGTTTTGAAGTAGGTTGTAAGAGGTACTTATCCATAGTCAGTGTATTAACTACAGTAGATGACGGTCGGCACGCCCCCCCCCCAGTTTGGAGATGTACTGCTGTGGACGGGGCCGGCAGCAAAATGTATTTTAGCCACCTAAAAAAATCGATATCAGTTGAAGTGTACGCTATATTTAGAATATTTTTGCCGGCTTACCTTGCTGTGAGACAGTTATAAGAGTTTATGTTTCCGACGGGGAACTGAAGCCGCTATGCTTTTCGCCAAAGCAGCCAGACTCCATTGAAAAAACAGTAATAGTACGGAGTACAGGAGTTGCTGGTCTACCGCTGCCTCTAACGGTTAGTTTGTTTGTGTTAAAATTGCTGTTTTTTTCAATGGAGGCGTGGCGAGAGCATAGATGGATTCAACGGTTTCAGTTCCCTGTTGGAAAGAGCTGTTACACAGCAAGAATCCAGCAAAAACCAGCTGAAACCAGCTGAAACCAGCAAAGATATTCTAAATATAGCATACACATAAGCTGATATTAATTATTTTGGGTAAGCCTTTCTTTTAGGTGGCTAAAATACGCTTTGCTGCTTCTCCAAACAGGGCAGGAGGCAAAATACAAGCACTCGCTACGGCTTGCAAAGCTTAATTACTGTGAGTAAAGGAATAGTTGAAAGCAACCTAGATGTTGATATCAACATTTTTATAAACTCCTCTTAAGTGAACAATGGCGGCTGGACAGAGAGAAGACTTTCAAGAGGTTTCAGTGAATAAATCTGCCTCCCTTCCCCCACACCCAGTGGAAATGAAACCCTGGGCATCTATTATAAGAATGTCTTAGTCACTTACTGTCTTTGAGCTCAGATTATGCAATATGTCCCTTCCCATGTTATAAAAAGCCTAGAATGACAGAAGAGAAAAAAACATGTTAAATATATATTTATTGGCCATGTTACATGGTACTTTAAGGGTAAAAAAAAATAATAATCTGCTTACCTCTTCTACATTTAGGCCCGACTTTGCACTGGTTTCCAAGAACTTAACTCCATAATCAATAGCCAGCTAAGTGGGATAAAAAATACAATGTTAGCGTCACTTAAAAGAGCACAGCATTCCTATGTGCTGCTTGTTAATAATGACCGGCTGCAGAGACTCACCTTTTCACCTCTGTCTTTGGACACCTGTCTCCTGTCAGTCATGTCACATTTGTTACCCAGGATCATCTTCTCCACATCAGATGAGGCATGCTGGTAGAATTTAAAAAGACTCATCATTATGCAAAGTCGGTACACAATGACAATATCAGACAGCAAATTCTAACAAACATAAATTCATTTTATGCAAAAAATATTAATTGAACAATTCAATTCAGAGCTCACCTCTTCAATATTTCTAATCCAGTTTTTTATGTTTTCAAAGGACTTCTCATTGCTGATGTCATAGACCAACATAATGCCCTGTGAAGAAAAACAGTCCTTCCTCACAAACAATATCTCAGATCCTGTGATATATAAGATAAACCCATGGGGAGGAAGAGCAGGACTATAAGAGTGGACTTACCATTGCTCCTCTGTAGTAGGCTGTAGTGATGGTGCGAAACCTCTCCTGCCCTGCGGTGTCCCTAAAAAAAATCAAATTGGTGTCACAACTAGATTTTTTTTTTATTTTTTAAAAAAAGACAAAAAAGACCTTCTCAAACAACACTTACCAAATTTGAAGTTTGACTCTCTTTCCATCCAGCTCTATTGTTCTGATTTTGAAGTCTATTCCTGCATTTGAATAAACAGACACAGACAGAGCGGTGTATAGGCTGATGCTTACTGCATTGATTACACTGTAATCAATTGCTGTTAATTTACAGCAGGATTTCAACAGTATTAACCTGTTATTGCTCATAGGCCGTTTTTTAACTGAACTATAATGCACTCTTAAATAACATCACTTTACTGCTGATCAACTGTCTAAAGTATCATCAATAACAGTTTCATGCAGTATTTTTTTAATTCTGGGACCTGATCTGCTCATGTGAGGCTTGTACATTGTACATGATTGTAAAATCAGTGAATTAGCTTTATTGTTCTTCACTCACATGTTGTTATGGTTTCATTCTGTGCTTGTATCCAGCTATAGACAGACATTTTGGGAAAAGTGTCAACAAGTCTATCATAGCCTTTTTCCTAACAAGTGCCTTTAATTGTATTTAGTGTGACTATTCCTATGTCTGTAACCTGCTAAGTCTATTCATTTAGGCAAATAATTATGTTTATTAAAATGTATGTAAAAAAAAAATACAACCTAGATAGGGCATTAAAACAAATCAGTAAGATAATGTAAAAGAAAGGTGAAAAACAGCTATGTAATGTATCTTTAAACAGTAAATTAACTGTAAAAATACTGTGAAATTAATGAAAAACAAACAGTTCATACTGTATTTTTCATTAACAGTACAAAGCTGTTAATTTCAGTGACAGTATAATTATATTATTTTTTACAGTAACATAAAGGCAACCCTGCTGCCTGTTCTTTACTGTTATTTTACTGGGAAATTCTCAACAGTGTAGTTACATGTAATTATAAAACATGCACTGAAAAATGCACTGAAACTAGAAACCTCTGCAATAAGCAGCCTGTGAAAAGGACTGTTAATGTCAATTTGTAGGATGACATCATTCAATGTCACAGCAGGAATAACTGCTGCAGTATACTGTAGGGCTTTATGGAGGATATAACAATTACTCTGAATGGAAAACTCAATAAGGTTTCCAAAGGTCATGTTTTGATTTGATTCTATATTTAACCTCATTGAGGCTATACAGTATGAGCCATCAAGGACAGGACATCATTATAATGTGACTCTCAGTCCCATTGTCTTGCTCTTATGCAGTTACTGCCCCTTTAAACAACATGGCTCTGTATAATATAAGAAAAATATGTATTAATACGACTATATATTGACCACAACTTGTGCAATGTGTGTATATTTTGTTGCTATGGGCATGCATTATGTGAGATGTGAGATGCATCTTTAGTGGGCGGCTGCTCACCTATTGTGGATATGAAGGTGGTGTTGAAGGAGTCCTCGCTGAATCTGAACAGCAGACATGTCTTTCCGACTCCACTGTCTCCGATGAGCAACAGTTTGAAGAGATAATCGTACGTTTTCGCCATTTAAAACACACTGCAGACTCAAATATGTCTCGGTAATAAACTGTAAGGCCGTTGCTGTGCACCGGAATCCCCCGTCTGGAAATCACCTCAGCTGTCTGGCGGCTGACTGGCAGCAGACCGGTGCCCATAGATACGTGACGTCACGTTTTGCTTTGCATTATGGTCTATGTAGTTTTGAAGGGAATAATGGGTCAGGACTAAATGTAGTTTCTTTTCTTTTTTTTAACACTGGCTTTTATAAATGGACAAATTACAAATATCGCAGATGGTCGAATATGTTCCTTATATTTTCTGCTTTTTTTGTTTATTTAATTTTGAGGTGACTACATTTTACCATATAATTATGGGTTTCTTTAGTCCAGAGGTCTGCAACCTGCGGCTCTGGAGCCACATGCGTCTCTTCAGCCCCTCTCCAGTGGCTACCTGTGGATTTTTAAAAAAATGGAAATTAATAACTGTTTTTTTGTTTATATTTTAATTTTTATTTATCATTGTTGTAGGTCTAATGTACAACAGTACGACGGAGTATTAGGGTCACATTGGGGAAAAAAAATAAATCTGAGATTACGAGACTATTGAGAATAAAGTCATTATATTATAAAGTAGTAAATTTACGTTATTTTAAGTTATGACTTTATTCTCATTATACTATGACTTTTTTCTCGTAAAGTTATGACTTTATTCTTGTATAATATGACTTTTTTCTAGTAAAGTTACAACTTTATTCATGTCAAATCACAACTTTTTTTCTCGTAAAGTTATGACTTTTTTTTCTCGTAATATTCTGACTTTTTTTCTCGGAAAGTTATGACTTTATTCTCATAATATTATGACATTTTCTCATAAAGCTACAACTTTATTCACGTAAAATCACCACTTATTTTCTCGTAAAGTTATGACTTTATTCTCGTAATATTAAGACTTTTTTTCTCGTAATATTATGACTTTTTTTCTTGTAGTATTATGATTTTTTTTTTCTCGTAATATGACTTTTTTTCTCGTAAAGTTTCGTCTTTATTCTTGTGAAATTACGACTTTTTTTCTCGTAAAGTTATAACTTTATTCTAGTAATATTATGACTTTATTCTGGAAATCTCTGAGTTTTTTTTCCCTCAATGTGGCCCTAATACTCCGTAGTAGAATTGCACTTTGGCCCTTACTGCATTAGATTTATAAACTATATACTTAGACTATTAACTGTGTTACCTTCATCACAATGCTCAAATTTCTTTTCTTTTTTTTTGCCTAAAATGGCTCTTTTGATATTAAAGGTTGCCGACCCCTGCTTTAGTCTATCCTTCAGTAATGATGGTTTGAAGAAAATCCGACCTATACATAAACATAAACACAAATCTGTTTTAATAACTGCAACAAACACAACTATAAACACGGGAATGCAGGTGCCAGATTTTTTTTATTTAAGTAAAATGACAAATAAATGTTCAAAATGCAATACTGCAATTCGATCCTCACCAAGACTATCTCTATTTCCTTGGCCTTTAAAACCTTACTTTTAATTTCATTTCAGGCCCTTCACAAAGGTTTCTAAGATATCCTGCTTACTCAGTGAAATCTCAGACCTGGCAACCCACAGCTGCTGTTCAGCTCCTGTCTCTCTGGTCCAACCAGCCCACGTATGCGCAGCGAGACCAGCCTATCACCATAACAAAATGCCTGTAAGTTACAATATCTTTCCTCATTTCTTTTGTTTGAATTCATATACAATGTTGTCAACTTCCAGTGCTTGTTATTGTCGAGTTGCCACCGTCGAACAGCGCAGTTTGCAGTGTGAAACCTAGAAGTTGTGTTGTTGACATGTAGCAGCACATGGAGGTAAAGCTAGTTAGCATAGCATTAGGGCGGCGACTACTTGCTGGGACACAAATGTGTATGTAGCCTGTTGCGGAGTGATTTTGGGCCAGGGAACAGTCTGTACCTGTGTTTTCTGTTACACAAGGCCCGTCGGTCACTTTCACCAGATGGACGATATAAACACAATTTAACCAACATTACTTGTATTGGGAACAAACTACAGCGAACACGTGTTCATGGTGTTGCTAAATCAGTAGCTAGCTAACATTTTTTTACTTATTTGTCGTGTTGTCTGGAAATTAGCTTAAAAACATAACAAAACACTTCACTATCTTGTCTATCACATTATGAAAACATATATAAGTGGCTAATGGTAGAGTGCAACAGCAGTCAAGCTAATTAACAATAATAATAATACATTTATTTATATAGCACTTCTTAAAACAGATGTTACAAAGTGCTTCACAAGACAATAAAAGCAGATAAATAAAGTAAAATATATGGTAACTGCTAAAACAGAACATCAGACAATAAAAGCAGATAGAGTAAAACATATGGTAATGTCCTGTACCAAATGTGTTAAAAAAAATAACCTTCAATTTCCATAACAATAA
>CAKAOH010022283.1:0-46161 GCA_916701665.1 Sebastiscus tertius
CTGTCATAAGCTTTAGGGCCCTACTGCTCAGCTTCAGTGTTCAAAATCTTGCTGCTTCATGACCTGAACCTATTTCTTGCTACTACTGTACACTCCTGCTGTCTGTTCTCCTGCCCCCTCAATTGCATTTCCTACTTAATAATCTGACCAGCACTAACCAACTCCCAGTTGAACGCGTTTACTTGAATGCCATTAGCAATTTACAATATGATTAATGTGTGATGTGACAAATTAAACCTGTTTGGAAAAAGTGTGCATCATTTTCATAATGGTGATGAGCTTGTTTGTGTACCTGTTACTAGCTGTTTATTTCTTCTACTACCTACCATCCTAGCCCCTCCTTACAACGACATGCACACACACGCATTGCGTTCTGCAAAATGCTGACCTAGCCACTGGTGACAGGCCACCTCCCTAGTACTACCCAGTTTTGTGTCGTAGGGATAACTCGATGGCATGGCTACAAAGGACGACTGATACTCCCAGTCCAAGCCAAGCCTCAGGAGGCTTTAATGTCATGCCGTTGCAATCTGCACAGTTTATAGCAACAATGAATCACGTTGTCATGATAGTAAACTCTTTATTGAGCACAGTTGCAATTGTATAAGAAACTGAGACTCTTTGTGCAAGCATTTAGAGCAGTTTGACAGTGGCGTCCAGTTCCTATATTGTGTTATGCTGTGTTACTGTTGATGTTGTGACCGGTGTTTGGTCAAGTTTAAAAAGCAAACCTTTGAGAAAATACAAACTGTGTGTATGAATTGCAACCTAGTAGTGACTTGGGTCGGCAAGTGGACCTACATGTTGCTCCTGGATATTAAAATGGTTATTTAAAGCTGTAAGACTCCTCCAGTGTGAAATATGAATTAACCTGTGATAAGTTTTAGTGTGGAAACTTACCAGTCAAATTATGTAAATGCAAGCAAGTTACATTTGTTATTTCAGCAAGAGTTTTCCACCCTTTAAATGTTATCATTCACCATTAATACACATTGTAATACATGTTTTTTTATGCAGGCTTAAGTGGCAGTTATAAAAACAAATGTCAATGTTGTATTGATGAATTAGGCCAACTTTCGGCTAAATTATGTCATGCTGCAGATTTGGCCAATACTTGCTGCCAATAGTCTATTCAGGTCTAATAGCTTAATGGTGTAGCCTCATATTGATCCAGCGAGCCAAGCAGATAGCATAGCCTGTGGGAGTTTTTATATTTATTACGCAGATTAAGGAATTAAATTGCTGCAGTCCAGCCTTTAAAGCCTACGGGCTACTGTTCTAAACTAGGCTATAGCTCTTATCAAAGCCATTTTGCATCGCTGCTACTTTTTCTGCAGGCGAAAAGACTTACAGCATGCCAGTTCATCTGATGATGGACTATTTTAGCTCCATTAATACCCTAAGCCCAGACAGTTTTATCCTGGCCTGAGAGTGACTAATACAGATAAGAGATGTGTGTGTTTGTGAATGCATCATGTGCACGTAAGTGTGCATATATTTGTTTTGATATTGCAGATTGTATTAGTTGTGAGCTGCTCATCACATCAGGGTCCTGAGGGCATACACATGACCCAGACTCTATGACTAGTCTGCCAGTGTCAGTAGACTGGCATTGGCCTTAGCTGCTTCCCCTCCCATTCTCACCTCATTCACACTCATCTATTCTGATGTCGGGTAGAAAAAAGTGATGTTCCTGCCAGAATAATGCACGCCATTGCAATATCACACCAAACAGACTAAAACAAATACCAAATGTTGTTATGGAAACCTCAGACTTCTGTCGAAAACTCGTAGATCTGACATTTGGCGCAGCCAGTGAGGCACTGGTCTTATTCCAAGCTGCTTATGACTGAAAGGTTAGAGTTTATTTGGTTTGTGTATGCGTGTAGAAGCATGCACATTTTTGTGATATTTCCGTCATCTGAAATGTCTTCAACTATTTACCATTTCCCCTTTTCACATAGACTATTGCTGTAATATGTAATATGGTAAAAATATTCTGGACTTATTACTTTGACTCTGACTTTGATCTTCAGCCTTACTTACTGATTAGTTTCAATTATTCTTATAGGTTCAATTGAGCCCTACAATAAGGCCTAACAAGTAATGGAGTATACTGGACTAAGGGGAGCTATATTATAACCCAATATATATGATAATTAGTGTGTATGATCCAGTTTCATACAGGTATTTAGTACTTCCATAGCATCTTCTAACTGTAGCTAACACAACTCACAAAGGCTGTCAGATAATGCAGTGTTATGATGTATATGTTCTTCATATAATCATACTGAGATATTACTGTTGACAGTTTTCATGTCTAAATATTGTAAATGATTGTAAGTAAAATATTACTATTATAATTGCAAAATTAATTACAACACTATCTGGTAAACACAGCTGTTTGCTTAATTACAAAGATGCATATCTTTATCCTCATTGATAGCAAGCTTGCTTTGCTTTTAATGTGCCTTATAAAATACAATAATTGCACATTCATTTGTGAAATTTAAATGACTTCATTAGAGTTTTGCCGATAAAGGATCACTGTACTTAAGCTTCATGGTGTTGCTCATCTTTAAGTTTGTCATTCTGTGTATACATATCCACATCATTCACTAAACATCTCTTACTGCATGTTAGCAACTGAGAAAAGAGGACTAAAGTGAGCATGTGTTTGACTTGACCTTGAATGAGAAAAGAGGACTAAAAAGAGCATGTGTCTGATTTGACCTTGAGCGAAGCCTGGGCAGAGTAGCAGTGTAGGTCTTCTTAATTGGGAGAAAAAAAGCCACCCATGCAGTCCTGCTGTGGTAATAAACCGTAATTTGCCCCCCATATTATAACCCTTGTATATTGAAGGGTTTATTGTATTATTGTAACACACCCTGGACTAAAGTGACTGTTGTTTGTGGTGAAGCACTTCTTTACAATGCTGAAAAAGTCTTGCCATCACACACAGCATGTTTATAAGGCTTGTAATCCCATTCATCTCGTTGTGTTTGCCTATCAGACCCGGGCTGGACCAGTATCAACCGAGGGGTCCTGATCTGTGATGAATGCTGTTCTGTCCACCGCAGCTTAGGCCGCCATATCTCCATAGTCAAGCACCTGAGGCACAGCGGATGGCCTCCCGCACTACTGCAGGTAAGGCTGAGAAATGAAGAGTGAAGGAAAAGGAAATTAAGTTAAAGCAAATACAGTACCTGGGGCCCAGAATACTACTACAGAAGATGAGGACTAGTACAGAAATCTGACTCAGCACTGAGGATGCAAATCCATTCCCCCAGGTTTTCCTGTGTTTATTTGTATTTTCTCTACTTATGTTAAATTCTATACACATTCATCTGTTTGTACACATACTTTTAGCTTTTTGGTCATGAAAATAATAAGTTAAAAACATTGCAATACAATAATGCATTTGGGCTGCAACGTGACTCACCAGAATATTCTTATAATTTTCTTGCATTGCGGTGAACCATCAATGAGTCACTGCTGCGTGTGTGTGTGTTTCAGATGGTTCAGACCTTGGCCAGCAACGGGGCCAACTCCATATGGGAGCACAGTCTCCTGGACCCTGCTCAGGTACAGAGCGGACGTAGGAAACCCAACCCCCAGGACAAAGTCCAGTAAGTTTACTCCCTACAGGCTCAAATACACAGAACAAAACGACCACACATCTCCCACCAATCACCTTTGCTGGGGGAAATTATTGTCCCTGCTGCACAGGAATGTTATATAACCTTTCTGGACTTAATTGGTGTTTGCAGTAGTGAAGAGCAATTGCACCCAGTTGTTCCTTAATGCCCTCTAAACAGTTGTCTCTTAGTCGTGGATCACCTTCCTAATAAATACTGTTCTGTTCTCAATAGGATTGTTGTGCTTCTTTTGGGTTGAAATGTGGCTATGGGAGTGTTATGATGCAGGAACTCTTCTGTTCATTTCACTTAATGTGTGGAAGCACATTGTGCACAATCTCTTAAAATGTACTGTATTTTATATTGTGTTAATGTCTTTGTAAAACAAGTAGGAGTCTAGTAGTAACCCATTAAATCTGGCTCATTCAGTAAGATGTGTAGGAGCCCCACTCAGGAAGAGAAACAGCCAACTTGCTAAGGCGTGTAGTTCTTAACTTTAACTTGTAGTAAGAGTGGGATTTTCACCAAACATAAAGAATCAAAAAGAGAAGGAGAAAAGTGAAATGAAAAATGTGGCATTCAGTAAAAACAGGAAACTTGAAATATGTTTAACAGAGCATAATTTAAATGACCTGGACTGTAGTGGTAAATATGATTTTTTTTTCACATAGATCAACGCCCTTTTTCTGAGAGAATTTTGTGGTGCGGCAGGCAGTAGCTTGTAGTGGCTGGTTCAAGTCCAGAGTGTGGATTGGTAGCTGGAGAGGTGCCAGTTCACCTCCTAGGCACTGCCATGGTGGCCATGAGCAAAGCAATGAACCCCTAACTGCTGATTACGCCTGACTATGCGGCAGCCCCATCACTCTGCCATCTCTCCACAGCAAATAATGCATGTCTATGCGTCCTGTGTGTGCATGTATGTGTAACAGAGCCAAAAAAAAATGAATTTCACCGAGAGGGATTAATAAAGTACTTATTCTCCTCCTTGTTAACTGTCTTACCTTCTCCTCTGGTGCAGTCCCACTAAGTCAGAGTTCATCAGAGCCAAATACCAGATGCTGGCCTTTGTGCACAAGCTGCCCTGCCGCGATGATGATGGTGTCACTACCAAGGACCTCAGTAAGGTGAGGGCTCAGTATTTCACAGCAGAGGGGTTGAAAATTTCAGCGTAATTAGCCTTTACGGACATATTGCCATATTGCTGAACTGCATGTGTAAGCACAAAGGAGTTTTATTTATAGATGTCAGTGGGAGACATGTGCATGTATACACGCACACAAACACACACTCATGCACACTGATGACACCCCCTGGCATCATCTGAATGACACAGCAGGATGTAATAATGATCTCTAATGCTGTGGAGCTCCAGTGCTCCACTAATAAGGGGCTTCTGCCTGTTTCTGTCTCTTCATGATGGTTAATCTTTCCACCCCCAACTCTCTCTGTCTGTCTCCCTCCTCTCTACCTCTCCTCTTTTGTTTCTTCATTAGCAACTTCACTCAAGTGTGAGGACGGGGAGTTTAGAGACGTGTCTTCGGCTCCTGTCCCTCGGCGCTCAGGCCAACTTCTTCCACCCGGTCAGGAAAAAAATCTACTCGCTGACTCACTGCATCTAGCAATAAGCCATGCTGTTCAGTTACTCTCTCTTGTCCTGACGTTGCTTGTGTGTCTAACTCCAGGAGAAAGGCACTACCCCGCTCCATGTGGCAGCCAAGGCAGGCCAGATCCTGCAGGCTGAGCTGCTAGTGGTGTACGGTGCAGACCCCGGAGCACCTGACATCAACGGACGCACACCTATGGACTACGCAAGGTATAAAACAGTGGAAACACACTAGTTAGCATTTAAATCAAATCTCAAATTAAATCTGATATGGGAAAATGGTGAAGGGAAAAAGCAAAACGTTAAAATGTAAATTGTTTGTGTCTGTGTTCCAGGCAGGCGGGCCATATAGAGCTAGCAGAGCGGCTGGTGGAGTGTCAGTATGAACTGACGGACAGACTAGCTTTCTACCTTTGTGGACGGCGCCCAGGTAACGAACTGCACCAGTTTCTGTGCACCTCACCTGCCCTTAAGCATTGCAGTTAACCTCAGTGACATATGTGGTAGATTTTATCCAATTATTGAGTCTCATATCCTCTCCTCTCTCTCCCTCTTCCTCTCCTCAGATCACAAGAATGGCCATTATATCATTCCTCAAATGGCAGACAGGTATGGACCATGACATTATTGCTTTGTATTAAAGTTGTTATGAGTGCCTTGCATTTGCATGAATGGTTTGGTTTGATTGCATGAAGTATCTTTGTTAGTACACTTGAACTTTGCAGCTACCTGCCATATTTCTGTCTGCTTCTTTTCATCGTCTGTCCCTGATGTGGATGAATTGATACTGATGCAGTTTAGTGTTCTGACCAGAGGGTGGCACCATAGTATATGTAACCACACCCAAATTAATTAAAGGAGATCTTTGACATCTCTATAAAAGTATAAATGCCGATCTAAGCTACCACAGGTACCTGCAATGATTTAGATACATGAGGTGTGTTTGGTTTATTAATCCTGAACTGCAGGTTTGATTTGAGAGGTGCAGAAGTGCACAGTCAGGTCATGATAAATCAAGTTCAGTACCTCTTGGCTCGGCTTCTTTCAAATATTTGATGGCCGCTGGGTTTTCTCAGCTGAGTCAGACAAGTAGCTTAAACAAATACACTCCCAAATGAATGTACACGTTATTCAGCTGAACCAAGCGCACCTCAAAATCTATTTGTTACTTCAGTGCGTCTTACTTCTGAGCTGCCATCTAACTCCACTTGCATCTGTTCTGTTCTGGTAAATGGATTCCTCTTGATAATAACAATTAAAGCTGTTTTGATGTGGCTTCTCTACCCCTCTTTCTGTCTGTTTCTTCCTTTTTTCTCACTCGTCTTCTGTTCTCTCCATTTCGCTGCGCTTGGTGGAGCCAGAGCTCGTCCTAAGTGCCCGACACAGAGGTATCTTTACTTTCCTTGTTCCTTTTTTCCAGAGTCTCTTCCTCTTCATTTCAATCCCCTCTGTCTGCTACCCCATCTTTTGTAGATTTCCCTGTTGTTGACCACAATAAGCCTATCTCGGTTTCAGCGGTTTCACCGTGGGAAGATTGTTAGGCCTTAATCTGTTATCACTCAAAAATAGAGCTCTACAGCTAGGCCTGAGGAAAGGACATCTAGATGACTAGAAGCTGTTAGGAAATAGTGTCAGAGGGCCTCCTGCATTAAGTAAGGTGTTACTGTGCTCAGGAGAATCACACCAGTCATATCCATATATTCATATTGAACACTAGCATATGTCCTGAAATACATTAAGTCTACCTAAAATAAAATTCAGATCATGCAAGTAAACTTTTGACATGTAGCTCTTTTATATCTGTGTAATAAAACTTACAGTCTAGCACATTTGAGACTGAGTCTACAGCAAGATATAGTTAGAAAGTTACACTTTGACTGACGTAATATGTGCTAATGTTTTACAGATTTTTAGCTTTCAAGCTGTAGCTCACAAATCACAGATGTACCCTGTTCCTGGGACTGTACAGAGTGTTGCTTTCATTAGATCAAGCCCTGTCGATCTGACACCCAACGCATCCCACCCTAAATGTGCCCTCCCTTTCCCTGCCCCCACCCCCCTTTGAGCCAAACACCCATCCCACCTCCTCACCTCTTGCTTCTCTCTTCATATCCACGTCTTCCTCCCTAACCTCTCCTTCCGTCTCTTTATCCCACTGTATCTTTGTGGTGTCTGTCTGACTGTTGTTCTCTGTGTTTTTTTTTTTAGTCTGGACCTCTCAGAATTGGCCAAGGCTGCCAAGAAGAAGCTCCAAGCGGTGAGTTGAGTTGAATTGTGAGATTTAAATCATGGCTTATTGTACATTCACATTACAATTCTATGGGCAGTGGTAAGAATTGCCAAGGTCAAAGTTATTCAGAGAAAAGATTGAGAAAGTTTTCTTGTGTCCTTGAATGTAAGAAGAAAAGTACTTGGTAAAAAATGGGCAAAAAAGTTATTTTGTGGCCAGATTTTCTGTTCCTTGCCAAAATAATGTCCGTCCGCTCCACGGCCATCTGTTCAGCCCCACAGAATGCTGGTAATCCAAAGAAACTGAGAGCTGATGGTCAGTTATTAACATTTGAGGGACTTAAGTCACAAACCATGGCACAGAAGTTTTAGTAAAAATTAGATGGTTGACTGAAAATGAGACTGCTGTTCCCTCTCTTCCTTTTCACACTGGTGTTTGTTGCACTGTAGTCATGTACGAGTAAACCCGTTAATATCGTTGGGGTCAATTTGTTTGTGTGACAGCTCAACAATCGGCTGTTTGAGGAGCTAGCGATGGATGTCTATGACGAGGTAGATCGCAGAGAAAACGATGCAGGTGAGCCTCATCTCCTCCACCCCCCTCCCTTCCTTCTTTTGTCCTCTATGAGGTAGACATATCTGTCTTTTGTTTTGACTTTTTCCTTATATGGAGGTTATAGATGTAATAGAAAAACACCCCCACAAGACATCACTGACATGAACTTTAAGAAGAAAAGGGAGAGAAAATAGATGTTGAGAGAACAGAGAGTGAATTTGAAGGACAGAGTGAAGAGAAAAGGAAAATGACTGTTGAAGAGGAAGGCCAAGTGGAGTGAGTGAGTGTGAGGGAGGAGGAGAGACGGAGTGAGGAAGTGCCTCAGAAATTCTTGAGTCTCTCTCCTCCTCCTCGGCTCTTTCTCGCTCTGTCTCCTTCTCTTTTTTCCGTTTCTTCTTTCCTTTTCCTTCAGTAGCAGTAGCAGTCAAATTGTGCTTTCTGACAGAAGCACCGCAGGTAAGTGGCAGGGATACAAAGACACACACACACACACACACACACACACACACACAAATGCACATGCTCACACTCAGAAGGGGAGGGCTCAAAAGCACAACGGTGGATTATAGGGGCCGGAATTCAGTTTTAGGATCTACTGTATGAGTTTTACTGTGCTTTGTTTATGTCTCTATGCATGTGTGGGTGGATGGAGTGGTTGCTCCATGTTAAACACACACATACCTACACAGAGACTTATTTTCTGCTTCATATTTGTGTCTCCAGTGTGGCTTACGACCCAGAACCACAGCACTCTGGTCACAGAACGCAGCGCGGTGCCCTTCCTACCAGTCAATCCTGAATACTCTGCCACACGCAACCAGGTAAACATACACACACTCATTCATACATACACTAACCTGTAGTGCAGACAATCACAGTTGGCATTCATATACTCATATACATTTGCATTGTAGATATTTCTTACCCGTACACAATTAAAAAACTGAGAAAAAGAAGAAACTAACTTGCGAGCAAAAAGAAAAAATAGAGCGTAGTGATATCTTAGACAGTCAGACAGTGTATGTGTTTTGGGCAGAAGCCGAGAATGAGTGTGAAATTGACAAGGGATGTTCCTCGGCTGTGAAAGCGGAGGAAAGATGTAATCCATCTGTGTTTCTCTCGCCCCCCCCCCCTCTTCTCTCTCACTCGCTCTCTGTGTGTGAGAGAGAAATCCCATATGTCCACTCACATAGTTTCTCCTCATCTGTGTGGCTCATTAGTGTAAACATTGACTTTTAACACGGCCATACACACACAGAAAAAACACCCGCATCGCCACGTTTGCTCTGCCCTGATTGGGCAATTCACTGTGGTCAGTAACTGCTGTCTATTTATGGTGCGAAACACCAGAAGAAAAACACACATTTAGAGTTGAACTTTTTACCTTCTTTTGTCTTCCAAAGTGATGAATAGCAATGAAATGCTTTGTGTAATAGTTCTAGTTTAGCGCTTCATTGGAAAGTGACCTTTTTTATTCTCTTATGTGGATGCCAGCATGCTCGTATAATTGCACGGTTTATGTTTCTTTCCTCATGTGTGAGCACACTTGTGATGGTGTGTATTTGAGTGTGTGTGTGTGTGTGTTGCGAGTGTTAAGCATGACTGTGTTTTTCCACAGCACATGGTCATTGACCACACTAGTCACACAGGCAGTGAACCACCAGTGACTGTGGGCTGGATTGAATCTGATTACATCCAAACTGATGATACAACTTTAAGAAACTTTTTTTTTTTTTTTTAAATTTCCAGACAGTCGTGCCAGAGTGTGCATTTGCTTGTATAATAACCCAAGTCCCTAACTCCTGACTTCTCTCAGGGCCGTCAGAAGCTGGCCCGTTTCAACGCTCGGGAGTTTGCTACACTCATCATCGACATCCTGAGTGACGCCAAAAGGAGACAACAGGGGAAAGGTCTCAGCAGTCCTACTGGTGAGACTCGGAGAAGAAGGGACGGATAGATTAGGACAGAGGGATGAAGACAATTAGAAAAGACAATTATAAAGCTTTTTTTAAAGAATAGCAAGAAAGCAAGGGCATGTAACTTAACCTAGTAACACATATTGAAAGATATAGGTCAGCTTTGTACAACAATGTGGAGCTTTAAAGCCTAAAACATTTTCATTGCAAGCAGCAACATGGTGAACGGGCTCCAGTCCAGCAACTTAGTGATGAAGGGAAGTAGGGTGATTTCTATAGGATTTATTGTTAAGGAGATACAATTTGTGCCAAACCAGGCCGTATATTTTTTATCTGTATAGACATGTGACTTACCTCCTCTGCACCTAACTGGTTATTATGTGAAACCAACAAGGAGACCCCCATTGAAACAAGTTGGAAAGAAAGCTGGCCAAAATCGGTGTTATTAGTAGGAGCATTCCCAAGACAGAGATGGAAAGAAATGGGAGGCCTGATACACTTTATATTGAGAAGAATAACATATAAGCACATGTTTTCCTTTGTCAGACACATTGGATCTGGGCATTGATGATGACCAGCATGATTACGACAGCGTAGCCTCCGATGAAGACACAGACAGCGAGCTGACCACCCAGAACAACAACAACACGCAACGCAGCAACCGTGCAAAGGTATAGTGCTTGAACACACACTACTTGTTTTGGAAAAACTAATGTACATCTTGCCACATGCACACTTACCACCTAGCTTTGATAAAATGAAAATAAATCTACTAATACACAGCTCTGCACAGGCTGACACACTGGTTGTTTTTTTAGCAGTCATATTCCTCTCACATAGAATATTAGAAAAAGTAGATGCATCAGCTATCAAAGCTTTTCCGTGGTTTCCCCTTTATGACTGCTTGTCCCAGCATGCTTTGCAGGGAGCGGCCACAGTCAGGGCTGCCACATAGCTCCTGAGTGACATCATCAGCTATTCGGGATCCTTGTCAGAGAGGCATTGTTCGTACAGAGAGAGAGAGAGTGTGTAGTGAGAGGGAAGAGAAGAGAAGAGGAGATTGAGTGAGAGAGAAAGAGAGGAAAATGGTGCAGAGTGGGAGTGGTAGAAATGACAAAGTAAACAACAGCTAAACCAGTAACTATCTCCGTTTCCTGTGGACTTGTTTAGCTCATTGGGCAGAACTCTGACAGACCACAAGTGAGGTTCCACTCCCATCTCTACTCTAGAAATATATGCATTCATTATTGTGTTGTGCCCGTATCAAATGTTATTGTATTTAGTTATGTATGGTGTTATCTATTGTACTAAGTGGAAGCAGTAGAGTATAACAGAAAAGGATGGGTAGGAGGTGGATTGATTATAATCAAACCTCTTTGAAGAATAGTCAATGAAAGATGTTTTTAAATGCTTCACTTTTAGAGAGTGCGATGTGTCGGAGCGTGCTCCAGGGTCACAGGAAGCGGGGGCAGATGGTGCACTGAGAACAAGAACTGAGGCTGTACTGTCTTTATGTGTGTGATCAGCTGTAGTACTGGCCTCAAGGCGGCAGGCCAGCCCTCTTCCTCTCACACAGTTGGAAGCTGTGTTTTATCCAGCTCAAAGGGCACTAATTCATATATCCTCATAATACCTCTGCAAAAAAACTGCATACTTTACATACTGTATATAACATAGAACGGTGTCAGCTTTAGCCACAATATATGATTTTGATTAATTTGTAAAAACTAGGGCTATCAATTTATTGAAATATTTAATCGGACGATTGTCCATAGTTAATCACAATTAATCGCAAATTAATTGTGTTCAAAATGTACTTTAAAGGGAATTTTGTCAAGTATTTAATACTCTTATCAACATGGGAGTGGGCAAATATACTGCTTTATGCAAATGTATGTATATATTTATTATTGGAGATCAATTAACAACACAAAACAATGACAAATATTGTCCAGAAACCCTTCATTTAGCATGAAAAATATGCTCAAATCATAACATGGCAAACTCAAGCCCAACAGGCAACAACAGCTGTCAGTGTATTTATTGCATGAATGCGTTAAAGAAATTAGCGGCGTTAAAACAAATTTGCATTATTACTACGTTAACTTTGACAACCCTAGTAAAAACACTAAGGAAACGAGGTGTTCCACATTAGGCTTATTCCCTGAAATAGCTTCACAAGTCTCACAATGTCCGTTTTCTCACTTTCTCTTTGCCTTTCTGTCCACCTGTTTGTGTTTTTTGTCTTTCTATCTGTCCACCTACCTGTATATCCTACCAATCCAGAGTATGGACTCATCAGACTTGTCAGATGGCCCCATCACCCTGCAGGAGTACCTGGAGGTGAAGAAGGCCTTGGCCTCCTCAGAAGCCAAGGTGCAGCAGCTCATGAAGGTCAACAACAACCTGAGCGAGGAGCTCCGGCGGCTCCAGAAGGAGGTAGGGAGTATAAAAGGGGGGGTGAAAGGATGGGGAGAGGCAAATCAGGCACATAAGGTCAGAGGTTCAGCATATGTACAGCTTCAACCACAGCAGCATGTTGAGGAATACAGAGCAGAAGAGAAAGTAGAAAGTGGGAGTTTAGCTTGCTTTTTAAAAAATCGTATTTAATAATAGTAGAAAGCAACAGGGTGCAGGAAAGAGAGATGGGATAAAGCAAGAAAGGTCAGCGTGAATTCCTTCTTCGAAAGGTGAACATAAAAACCTAGTGGAGAAGAGGGAGCAATTTATTCAGACAGAAGCAGGGCAGGATGATGGAGAGACAAGTGAATATTTTAATATCTTTGAAAGCTGATGTATTTTTCCTGACAGGGTGTCATTTTCCCACACTTATTGTCTCTGGAAGATGTATTTGGTTACATCTTTTCAGTGTGTTTTAGTAACTAAAGCAGACGTCATTCTCATGTGGAGCGAGGGTGCTACAAATACTCTCTCTCATTTTAGTTGTCATTTTTAATTTAGACCGTTTCCACTTAATAACGTTCATTTGTGGTTCACTGTCGCTTCATTTGGTTTCCTGTGAGTCATCATCATTAGCTCATTGTGTTCATTAGTGGCTGCCAGTGTCAGCTTATGTGACCCATGATTCATTTATGCGTTTATTTTTGTCACTTGACTGAGGATTTAGTGAAGGCAAACATGTACAGCACAAACAAACGCTTATGTGCACACACACCGCAGATAACAAATACTGCGGTCAAATTAGATGGTAGTCAACAGTACAGTATTTCCCCTAATTGACCCTTGAAAACAATCTATGTATATACACATGTATGTTTCCTCCCTCCCCATTCCCAAGACCTAATCCCTGCCTCGACATGTAACCTATTAAAGTGTCTTTACTACATTTTCCCTCCCTCCCCACTACTGATATGAGTTAACATGTATGAGCTTGTGTGAGCCTTTTACTGTACCTGTGATTGTGGATGCTTGTCTTTGACCATTCAGTTGACACCCCCTCCTTCCCTTCAACCTCCCCATGTCCCTCCCTCCATCCCTCCCTCCATCCTCTCATCCCTCCCTGCTCCCTTCCTCTCCTGTAGATCACACGGATGCAGACAGAGAACAGTTCGCTGCGGGGGGGCCAGCAGGCTGGGGGGGCAGCTGGCCATGGGGTAGGAGGGCCTGGTGGAGGAGGAGGAGGAGGAGGGGGAGGAGGCCACTGGCAAGGGGGTGGGATGAGAATAGGAATGAGCGGAGGGGGTCTGAGTGGGTACGGGACAGGAGCGGACCCCCCGGGGCTGTCGGTGCCCTCCTCGGTCGCCCCCAACTCCCATCCCCACCGAAGGGACCGCCAGGCCTTCTCAATGTACGAGCCAGGGGCGGCCCCCGGCCCCACGGCCCATGGTCCCCCAGTCCTGGACTCCCTGGCAGCCCGCCTGCAGCCCCTCAACACACACAGCGTAAGTTAGAACCCCCCCCTCCCCCTCCGGCCCCTTTCTACTTCCCACCTTCCTTTTGGTGGCCCTGATTGGCTCTCTTTGGCCAGATTGAGGGGTGTTACTCCAATCCTGATCTCTCTATTTCCCATCGACTTTATCTCTCCCTGCATCTCAGTTCCCGATCCTTCTCTTTGAAAGGTCCAGTTATGCATGAACCCCAATTAAACGTGAAAATGTACCACTGATTTGTCTAAGATGCACCATAAAGGGGATATGCATAAGTGTGACGTTAAGGAGAAAGATGGAAAATAGGGATTGTGTTGTCTGTTTGGTTGCCTCGCGACGCCTCTGATTTCTCCGCTCTCTAGCCTGCTCTTTACCCTTTGACCTTCACATTTTCAACCCTTTTTAACCTCCCAGTTAGCTCTCCTGCTTCTGGACAGCTGATTTATTTAGGAGATGCAATGATCACACACACATATATGAGAGTGCACACACATACACAAAAGGAAGGACATTTTACCAGTTAAGAGCTTTCACTAGAATTTAGCCATCTATGGAGCTCCAGTATGCAGACACACAAACCACTCACCACTACTGTCAACCTTTCTATGGAGTCGTTTCCAATTCACCATCTCCGTACACAAAGATTTACCTGTTTGTCTGTTTTCTTTCCGTCTGTCTGTCTCTTCACCTGTCTGTCCCTCGCTCACTGCAGTGCAGCCATGCATCCTCTGGATGTAAGCATACTGTCTGTCATTGCATTGTTTGTCATTTCACCAAATGTAGGATTCTCTCACATGCAACTGTGCACCACTTCTGCTTATTCTGCATTCTCATAATGGAGATCAACATTAGTATGCGTGTGGTCCTTTTTAAAAGCTCCGTGTGATGTATAGCTGTTCATCACTAGCTAGTTTAGCTGACAGTGTCCTTTGTATTTCAGTGTTAGATAACTATAGAGGCATGATGGGATGATGGGTGAGCTGCCGAGTTGATCCGCCGCTGCTCTCACCGGCTCATTCATCTTGTTTTTCTGCTGTTTATAAAAACATCTTCTCTCTGTCCCCCACACTCTTTTTTTCCTATTTCTTCATCCATCTCTGTCTGCTAATCTTTCATTCCCTTCTCCATCTCTTTGTCCACACATCTCTCTTGCTCCTCTTATCTTTATCCCTCCATCTCTTTCTTCCTCTCCCCATCCTTGTGTTCCCCTCTTTTCACAGGTACGGAAGGGCAGCACAGGGGGTCCTGCAATGTATGGAGGTCATCACCTGTCTGGATCTACGGAGATGGGCAGATACATGGTGAGCTCTTCTAGTTTACAGTTTTTGATTGTAGACTGATTTTCCAACCTTCATGATCCTGCGCTGTATTTACAGTAGGAAGTTGAGATTATAGATTTACAATGTTTTGTCAAAATCATTATCCTACAAATACAAGGGCAATGCAAGGGCCTGGAATATTGACCCAAATCCTGCATCTTTTTTACAGAAAAATTGCCACAACTAATCTTTATTCAAAAGATTCAAACTGATGATTTGAAACGTTTAATATGTATGCAATTTAGGGAACTTCTTGTTGAAATTTACTGGGAACAAATGCTTGAACTTTGTGTGAGAAGGTATCCGTTAAGCTCTGCAGGAGTGAACAGCTCGGGAGGTTTGGCGAGTTGGGTGATAATTGCACTGATGGAGTTTGTTGTTGCTCTATTTCCCTCCCCAGGTCCCCAAATCAGAGAAGCACGGCAGTGGCACCGACAGCGACTATGACAACACACAAACATACGAACTCTCGCTAAGGTCAGACCCGCCGCAAGTCACTGTACATACAAGGAGGAGTGTGTTTTTATCTGTAGTTTTTTGGAAATAGTATTACTAATTGCTAATAATAGATACCAAGTATTTCCTGTGTTATTCTTTATATTTAAAGGCATACTATGCAGGAATTGTTGCTTAAACACACAATTCAAAGTTGGCCCCTTCTCCCTCCGGCTCAACACCACCAGAAACGCACATCCGGTACACTGAGCGGTTGTCAGAACACCGCCCAGTGTACCACCTCCAGCATCACATACAGCAGCGAAAGTGAAAGTCAACCCCCGATTCATTTTGGAATGAGCTTTGTCCGCTTGCCGTTTCGCCTCACTACATTTTTTTTTGTTCGGTGCTCTGTCCACCTTTTTCGTAGCTTCTTCCTGGGTTTGTGCTTGCGCATGCGTGCGGGCTACACTCCCAGTGCCCAAAGGTTGACGCCCAGAAACATCCCGAACACAGCAAAAAAAGAAAATTCAGGCAGAGTTCTGCAGGGTCTCTGCAGATACAGACACTGCCACACACTTCTTGTGGATCATAAGTAATGATTAAGAGGGATTATTTTTGTATGAGTCTATACATTGTTTTTTAGGAAAATCCTGCATAGTATACCTTTTTAAGAATTTTATTCTGAAATCAGATATGCACCCACAAGATAGCATGCATATACATAAGATTGTTAGTCATCTAAAGACCTTAAGCTATTTGCTAATAGGATTATATGTGTTACATCAATATTTTGTCATTAATTTACCTTTAATATTTGTTCTCAAAATGGATATTTCACTTAGCTCTATTGGCTGCGTTTTTGTGTTTTCTTACTATGCAGTTCTGTACACACTGATGTAGGGGTTAATGAGCTTAACAGTTGTTAATGAGAAATAAACAGGCCGTCTCTTAAGATGTTGAACTCTGACAGTGTTGAGATGCTAAAGCTGATTAATGTCCTCTGTGACTGTCAGCTCGCTAATTCTCTCTAATTCAGTCTAAGGTGTTAATTAAAGTGTGTGCATGTGTTTCTGTTGTCAGTATGGGCCGCAGCAGTGAGGACTCTGAGGAGGGAGGAGGTGGGGATGGGTGTGAACCGGACCCCACCCTGCCCTGCACAGAGGATGTCATACTGAAGACTGAGCAGGTGACCAAGAACATCCAGGAGCTGCTCAGGGCCGCTCAGGAGTTCAAACACGACAGGTAGGTGTAAGACAGACGACCGCAGAGCTGGATGAGTCACACTAAAAACATTTTGTCTGTCTTAGAATAAACACTACTAATTATATCCTTAATGACAAGTGATCATCTTGATTGGTTAACTCATTGAGAAGTCACAGGACCATCTAGCACACAATCATCTTTTCAGAAGTTCTGTTATACACACTTACTTACAGCTGCACCAGGTGAATACAGTTGTTCTCAGAGTCAGGCCGCTGATGAGGGGTTTCAAAGTTGTGCTCCCATGGTGTGGTTGTACAGTGAACGTAAATTACAATGTCTGTTAAGACTAGTCCAAAGCATCATTTAGTAACAGACAACATTGTTGCCTAAATCATCTCATCAGCTACTAAATTGAATAACAAATTTCTCTCCTCTTTAGCTTTGTTCCATGCTCTGAGAAGATCCACTCTGCTGTCACTGAGATGGCCTCACTCTTCCCCAAAGTAAGTCCCCCGTACTTATGTTTCATTTCTCTCTCTGTGTGTCTTGTTGTTCTCTTTTTATGACGAAATATGTTCGTCAACGACGATGATGAGACGGCATTGACATCATTAAACCCTAACGGTGACGATATCAAACATGTACTGTCGTTGACGAAAAAGACGAGACTAAAATGTAGTTTAATATTATTTTTGCCACCTTCCACCCGCTCTCTCTCGGTCTCAAACACCCACCCACACAAAACGCGCTGCGGCGGCGCTCAATCCGTCTCTGTCCTTCTTGTCTCACATCTCAGTCCTGACAGTTGTGCTACTATAATGCATAAAGTTGGCGGTTTGTGGGTCGGGTTCGGGTGGTTGAGTAACGCATATTTTTACATGTTGGTTGGGTGAATTGGCTCTCATAATGGATCGTGCATCATTAATGAGCGCAGTCAGTAAGGACTCAAACTAACTGCAACACTGCATTCTTAATCATTGGACCTGTGTTTTTCATCAGATAATGATGATTTATGTTTTGATTAAAATCAAATGACTTCGGAGACTAAAACTGGCCTAAAACATTTTGAGTTGTTGTCGAATAAACTTGATTAAAACTATGAAGGATAAAAAGGACTAAAATGGGACTAAAACTAATAAGCATTTTCGTCTTAAGTCTAAGGCTAAATCTAAAATAGCTGTCAAAATTAACACTTCTGCTCTCTTTATCTTCCTTGATCTGTTTACACCGTGCTAGTTGAGTTTTGATTCCCTTCATTTCTCCGTAGCGCCCGGCGTTGGATGCAGTCCACTGCTCCCTCCGCCTGTTGGCTTCCAGTGCCTCGCGGTTGCAGGTGGAGTGCCGTAAGGCGGCGCCCTCGGAGCCCGGGGGCCCTGCGGTGGACTACCAACTCCTCACTCAGCAGGTCATCCAGTGCGCCTACGACATCGCCAAGGCTGCCAAGCAACTGGTCACCATCACCACTCGCGAGAAGAAACAGTGACCCAACAAGTGCATGGCTGGATGGACGGAGAGGGAAGAGGGAGAGAGAGCGGATCAACGCATGGGTGGGCTAAGAGGGATGGGAGGGGCTTCGAGGAGAGGAAGAAAACCTGATCACACTATGGATGGGAGAACGAGGGAGGAGGAGTGATTGGGAGAATGATGGGCGCGATGAGGAAAGGAAAAGTTTGGAATATGCATGGAAAAGGAAATTGATTGTTCAGTAGAAACACTACAGAGGACTGAAAAAGGAGAAATTCCACAAGTGTGGAAGTGAAAGTAGGGAAGGACAAGTGGAAGGATCCAACATGGGAACTACAGCCTGCTGCAACCTAAATGAACTGTTGGAATCAGATGTGTATAATAAACCGCTTAAACTGTGATAAGCATACGTGAACGACAATGGTGGCGATGTACAGCGAACTGGATCCGGAGATGTTACCGCTTTATTTATTCCTCACCTGGTCACTCGTCATCCCTCCCTCTCCCTGTTTACCTGAGCTCGGGAGTGAGGAAGTGAATGCTGCGAGAGAGGGAAGTAGATAGACCGAACCTCGACGTGCTCCACGCCATCTCCGTCCTGTGGAGTCAGGACTTTCTCTCCTCTGCCCCTCTCTCTCCCTCCAACCAGACGCGAGGCCCCTCTGTCTCCCATCCCGTCCCAGACAGGATGCGCTTGCGGAGCAGAGAAGGACCCCCTGGGTACCCATCCAGCTCCACCCCACTCATCACCCCACCCAGGATCTCAGATGCTTCCTCCTGGGTTAGCTTTGACAGGGGGCTCCAGCTTTTCTCCGACCCGTCGCCCCCCTGTCGTTGGCGGTACACAGCATGATCTGGCATGTTTTAATTTCTCTCCTCTCTCTTCTTTTTCTTTGTTTTGTTTTTGTTGTTTTATTTTTAAATATGCAGATTGGTTTGGTCTGCACCTCCTGAGGACAAACTGACTTACACAAACAAAACACTTACACTGGAATAATTGTGACTTATTGTTGTTTATCATGCCTATTGTTTTTTTTTTTGTATTGATATTTTTACTGACTGTCATCTTGATTTAACTGTTGTTATGTATGTTTATTTTATTGTCTCAAATATGATTCTCATTTAGTGGAATAGGGAGACAGGTGGGAGTATGTGCTCAACTGGGAATTAAGTAAACATGCACACACATATATGAGAAATAACCTGTGAAATGGTTCCTCAACATTTCTCAAGCACTCCTTTTCTGGGCGACAGCTGAGGTTTTTTTTTTTTTTCATGTTGATATGATGTGTCCTGTGGCCAAGGGGTTGAACAGTTGCCAAAGGGGAGAGGGTGTTGGGGGGGAGAGATTTGTTTTTGGTTTTGATTTTCTGTCAGACCGAAAGCCCCTTGGTGCATTATGACAGGACCTGGATCAAAATACTTGTTTCATGCATCCTCAGCTGTCTTTTTTGGACTTCTCTTACAATTAGCCTCATTTAACAGAGCCAGTGGAATCATCTCAGAATCAATCTCATATTTCATATTTGCTGTGCCAAGCAGGATAATATTTGGTCCACTCAGTTTGTGTATGAGGATTAACTCCCCCACTAGTCTATTTACATGGCAGGAGTGCTCCTGAGTGCTTGTATTACATAGCAGCCATTATTTGCATGCATGGTATCAGTCACATTCAGTTGATACACGTACTGGTATGTTACAGTTAAGCTTTAAGTAGTCCTGTGGAAAGCACCGGATCCAGATCTGGCAACCCGGAAAGTAAATATGACGAGAGAATACTCGCCATTGCATCATTTCATATGAGAATGTACGCCCATTTGAAATGGATTCAACCACCTCAGGTGTGCTCGATGTAGTTTGCCACGTATTATGTTTACTTTTTAGACTGTCTGGCAAGCACAATCAAGCCCACGTTCTGTTTTTTCCGATTGATTCTCTGTCACGGCCTGCTGATCTGGGCCACAGAAGTTGTCACTTCTAGCTCACTGTCTCTGGACTCTGCCAATGGGAGACAGCATTGGGAACAAAGATGTTTCTTTTGTTTTTATATTTTTGTTTTTTCAAAAAGAGAGCGCACTTAGCCTACTGTAGGTTTAAAGCTTGTTGTACTGTGCCGAACAAATATGGTCATATCTGTAACACAAAGGATGCAGATGGGATCTAAAAAAAGTCTTTCCTAGCTGCCAGGAGGACCGTCCTCTTCTAGTTTAGATTCACCTCTGACCCTTCTCCAAAGTGTTTGTGGCTTTAATAGTTGGTTGATCTTGCGTCGGTTTATTGTGTAATCAGGCTCGGTGCTCAGAAAGCCACATTAAATTTACTAGCCTGAAACATTGACCTCATCCTTCAAACAGCTGTTGCATCTCAATTTCTTTCTTTTTTTCTCGTATTGCTGCCTTTTAGCAAGAAGCAATTAGACCTTAATTAGCCCCAAACACTTTGAGAGACTGATGCTAGATCACCTTCAGCACTTCTCTGTCCACTTTATTCATGTTAATTTTTCACTCCCCCCTCCCCTCCCCCGTCATCACTCGGGGTCTCTGACTGTCAGTGTTCGTCAGTCTCTCACACAGTTGCACACATGCCTCTGAAGGGGAGAGTGGATTGTTTGTTCTGTTCCCTGTCAAAACAAATCATGTCCAGAAGACTCATGAAATGTATCATTGTTTGATATCGGATGCCTTTTGGACATTATCATCATCTCCTGTTTGACCGGCTGAGTTACAGCGATGTTGTACTGACTGCTGAAGCAACACAAATACTTCCATACGCACACACACACACATAAACGCACGCAAAGGGGGCCAGCAGAAAAGCTTGCCTCCTTCAATCATGATTGCCCAAGTTTTAGACTAGAGCCATATATATGAACATATATTTTCATGCTATATTTTATATTAAGCTATATGTTAGGGTTATGTCCGCGAGATATTTATGTCTATTTGTTGGCCCAAGTGGGCTTCAGGCTACGGGATCTGTTCACCAAATCGTCAGTCAGCTCTTCAGTCTTGACACCAATGTACTTGTAGATATTTTAAGTCTTGTGAGTATGGTTATGCTGTGGTATTACCCCCCTTTTATGTAGTTATATTGTACATATTCACGATCCTACTGGAATCCGCAGGAAGCAAAGAGCGAGAACGGCAGTTTGACGTAGGCGATTACTCGGTGGTGTCGGTCTGAGTTGCACTATTTTCAAACACCAGCTGGGTGACGTAGGATCTACATTATGTACTGCACTCTCCCAAAGGTTTTAGTTCCAAGTACATTAGGTGCAGGATGCAGGGTTTGATTCGGGATGGGGCAATAGGAAAGGTCTGAAGCACACTTAGGCTTAGCACTACAGTCATCTCAAAATGTCGGGAGGACGGTCTAAAACGCACATGGCCTCGTCCTTCCCCGAGTTGGTAGACACTACGTAGGGTGCCTCTAGTATGAATGTTAAATGCTTCCGTCAGTTCATGTCAAAAGACACACTTTCTACACCTTCATCATGTCCAAGATTCAGCACATTCTCTCCTACATCAAACACACACCCTCAACTTATCAGTTGGACCAAGCCTTCTACAAAGTACAAACATTAAATCTGCAGCCGGTGAATTATACACACACTTCTGATAGGCAGCCATTGGCAGTGCACTGTGGCCTGTACTGTTGCTGTCCCTGTGTTTCTTCACAGCTCCACACTTTGGGAGATGGGTGATGGGAGAGTTATCTTTTAACAGAAGACGTTAAAAACTGTATAAAGTAGAAAGAAAACAAGGACTTAAAACAGGTCAATCGTAATGGAAACTCATAAGCTGTACATTTGTAATAAAATAGTAAAACAAGTCAATTGTGCTTGATCTGTCTGCATGTTTCTTCCTACTGTATGGATGCCCACTCTGATGGGGACAAATGTGTATTTATTTAAATGTGTAAGGACAGTTTCAGTCAAGACCGAGTATCCAAACCACATTTGGGGCTGTTGGTGACTCTGTCCCCTTAGTTTTTGCAGTGTGTCCCGCACTGTTGGCTCTAGTCTGCTTGTATTGGAGGTTTTTGGGCTGATTCAGCATGATGAGTTGGCGGCGGAGCCCGTCGGTGGGAAGTAAAAACATAACGAGGGATGGTGTTGCCATTTTTAGCAAAGAGAAAGGAAACACTGCACCATGCTGAGGTCATGAAATGCTACTTGGCATAAGGAGCAACAGATTTTGTAGTGTTGCATTGAGTTTAATCAAATCAGTAAAAAATCAAAACAAGCAATGATTTTATAAACTCTGAAAACTTTGATCACGTCTTTTTACTCCCTGATATAAAGGGCTTATATCATGCCATCAACCTACATTGTTGTTTTTGCTTAAATTTGATGTTTCCAGACTTTTCTTAAACACAACATTTTTGGGATTTGTTACACTTTTCAATATGCCAAATTTAATTTGTCGCCTCGCGTGGGAATATTTTTCAAATTGCTACTGTTAAAGGTCATTCATTCTTTTATCTCATTGAGCTGGTTCTACACAGAGCCCTCAGTTTCCTAATGAAGACAATCCAGCCACTGTTGGTGCTACAGCTTTTATTTCCATTAACAAGTTCTAGAAAAAAACGACAACCTCATAGAAAAAGTATGTAGATACAATATTACCACTAAACCCCACCATAGCATACATACACACATACATTTCATTCTTCAATCAAATAAGGCCTCATTTTTATCCTGATCAGTGCATATCTTTGTCACAATTCTGTAAAACAACACATTTAAGAACGACAAATTTGCTTATGGTGTTAAAAGATATGAGAAAAATATCCAGCTGTTTCAAACAACAAACTCAACACTTCTGTCAAGGAATTTACTGTCCTTGAAAATCCTTCTCTAAAGTCTGTCCAAAACTGTCTTCAAAATGCAGCTGTTCGCATGTTCGTACCATTTAATGACGACGTGCACTGCACACTGTGTTGCTTAGAACAGCAACTTACATATTCACAAAATAAACCTTCGCAGGTCAAAGCTACATGATACTATTTATAAAAACAACAAAATGTAGCACAATAAAAACAATCCTTGGATAGAAAACTGGAGTCTTCATATTGATTGTGATACATAGAGTGAGCAAAATAAGGCGTATAGACTGTGTGATGTGTAGGAGAGCAAGATCAGACAATGGAAGAAGTCGTACAAATATATACAAAATTGCTGGTCACTTAATAAAACCTGAGGGCTTGTCTTTGTACTCTTTGATGTATTGATTATAGGGATGTCCTGATCCAGAACCACATGACTGATGAGGGCTGTGTAAGCTTGTGTCAATAGGCCTATACACTAGCCTCTTTTGTGAATATTCCTTGAGGCTTGTGACTGTAGTTTTGGACGACTAGATGTTAAATCTATGACATGTTTATGCAATTTGTTAAATAATTTGCCTCTTAGTTCTGGTTTTTCATAATAAAACTATTTTTGGATGGTCAAAAAATCACAAGGAGAAGTAGATACTAATCTAAAAAAACCCAAATGTGAGACGTCCTCTGTCTAATCACTGTGTACCCGATCAATTTGGACACAGGATCTAACTGACCCTTGAGCAGTTTTGTGGCATTTCAGCTTCAGCTGTCAGGTTATCCAGCGACTTTTTTAGATAGAGCTGGACTGGACCACCTCTATCAGATAAAACATCACAGATGAATGCAATTATTGTCCACTCTTCACCTCCTCTACGTGCAGTGAGACTTGGGTGCCTTCTCGGGGACGTTTCCTTCACTTTTCTATGGATGTTCATCTGAGCTGGAGGAGCTGGGTAGAAGAGCACACTCCTGTCGTCTGCCCCTTTTCCGCCTCCTGTTTGCAATTCGTAGCCTCCTACGGATCACATCTAGAGGACACACACAGATAGAAACACACAAAAAAATTAATTAAAAAGCTTAATAAACAAAGTCACCTTGCTCCACCTAAGAGCTTATGTTTATGGTTTTATCTGTCTGTGTTGATTAGCAAGATCTCTTAAAAATGACTTGAAACTAGGCATAGACTGCGGAAGAACTGGTTAGTTAGCTTTTTTGAAGTGGGGTTGTATGAGGTACTTATTCCGTGTATTACCTACAGTAGATGACGGTCGGCACGCCCCCTTTTGGAGAAGCAGACAGGAGTTACCGCGTGGAAGAAAAGCAATGTACTGCTGTGGACAGGGCCGACAGCAAAACGTATTTTAGCCACCTACAAGAAAGGCCCACCGAAATAAATCATATCTGTTTATGTGTACGCTATATATAGAATATTTCTGCTGGTTTACCTTGCTGTGAGACAGCTATACAGTCCATGTTTCAGATGGGGAACTGAAGCCGTTATCTATGTTCTCGCCAGCAAAACAGACAACCAGACTACATTGAAAAAAACTGTAATTTTACTTTGCACGTTTTTTTTTTCTCCTCTATCAGTTAGTTTGTGTTATTGTGTGACTTTGGTTAGTTCGGGTTCACCAAAGTCACACAATAGCACAAACAAACTAACCGATCGAGGCAGCGGTAGACCAGCAACCCCCGTGTTCTGCGAGGTAAAATTACAGTTTTTAATCGATGGAGTCTGGTGGCTTTGGCGAGAGCACAGATGGATACAACGGCTTCAGTTCTCCGTCGGAAAGGGCTATATGACGGCAAGGAAAACAGACGAAAATATTCTAAATATAGACTATACTTAAACTGATGTCGATTTTTTAGGTGGGCTTTTCTTTTAGGTGACTAAAATACGTTTTGCTGCCGGCCCCGTCCACAGCAGTACATTGCTTTGGTTCTGTGTGGTAACTCCTGTCTGCTTCTCCAAGCTGGGGGTGTGTCGACCGTCATATACTGTAGGTAACACACCGACTATGGATGAGTACCTCATACAACCCCACTTCAAAACACCCAAACTATCCCTTTAAGATGACCAAACTAGGATTGATCAGAGGATTAAGTCAGCTCTCTGGTTATTGAACCCTGCGTGGTCCACCTACCTGCCACACTGTCGTAGTCCTGCTGTGGGTTGCGCCAGTAAAGACTGGGCATGGTCCTCCAGTGGCGGTACAGGCGTGTGTGAAGCACTGACAGGGCAAGGAGAACCAGCAGGAAGCCCAGCGCTGCTGCTGCCCACACCGCCTCGTCTGTCCTGGGGGTGCTCGGAAACCCCTTATTCATAACAGCGGCCCCTGAGCCCTCTGATTGAGATTTGGAAACAGAATCAAAGCCAGTCTTGTCACTTTTGTGGTGAGAGTGCGTGTCACTGTGTGTTTGCGTATGTTCCAACTCTCTCTCTTTAACATCTACTACTTCATTATCCTTCACCGCGCCATCGGCTCTGTTGTCTTTATCAAAGTTTGTCTCTTTAGGGACGTTCTCTTTCAGGCTGTGTTTAACAGAGTCGTTGTCTCTCTGTTTGGCTGAGTCTGTACCTTCATCTTTGAAACTGAGGGCCAGGGCTTCAGGCCTGGCAGTATCATGTTCACTGTTCACACCATCTGCAAGAGCATCCAACCCAGCTGAGGGGTTTGGGTTCCTGAGATCAGTATGTTTAGGACTGGGCTGCTGTACTGCTGTCTGTAGCTGGCTTTTCTGAGATCCAGAAGCCTTGAATCCTAAAGAATCACTTCTATGTGTAGTCTCAGACCCCAGAGGAATTTTGGGCCTGGGTACAAGGCCCTGATTTGTATTTTGGATCTTTGACTGAGAATGAGCTTCCCTGGGACCTGGAGAATCTGAGGGGGTCATTTTCCCTGAAGGAGAATCTGCCGATGGTCCAAGTGTGCTGTCGTAGATCTGGACGTCGTTCTCATCCTTAACATTCTCCTCTTTTTCTCTAATGGCGGCTCTTATCTGCCTGCTTTTACCTTCCTCTTCCTTCCTCCAGATTTCATTCTTCATGTTGGGCTCTAGCTCTGTCTCCATTGCTCCATTCAGCAGAGAAGAGATGGTCTGCTCACAGCATTGCCTCAGAGACTCCTGGGGATTTACAATAACAGCTACTTAGTAGAGACATGTACTACAAGACCACTGAAATGACACTTTTATTCTGCTTCTACTGCAGCACATGTAAAATTACAAAAACAAACACAATCAGCTAAGTCATCAGTAAAGTCTCCAAACCTTTATTTTTAAGTGTGAGTGTCCATCTGGATATCCATATTGCTGCTCGGCTGACCAGGTTAACAGCAGGTTGTACTTCTCGCTCTGGCTCACACCAATTAACTTATTTCTTGAGGATGCTGTGGTCTCCAGCCAACCACAGATGTCTGAAGAGGATATGGTGGACAGCTCCAGCGTACGGCCCCATGACACAAAGGCTATTGGCTGAACACAAATCGATTAGTTGAAGTCAAACTTAGTCAAAATTCTCTGATTCCAGCTTCTTAAATGTGAATATTTCCTGGTTTCTTTACTCCTCTATGACAGTAAACTGAACATCTTTGAGTTGTGGACAAAACAAGACATTTGAGGACGTCATCTTGGGCTTTGGGAAACACTGATTGACATTTTTCACCTGTTTCTGACATTTTATAGACCAAACAACTAATCGATTAAACAAGAAAATAAATCGACAGATTAACCAACAATGAAAATAATAAGCGTTACTGGCAGCTGTAGTTTGTCTCACCATGTGTTTACTGAGCTGCAGATGGGAGGTAATGACGTAGTGTGGCAGACAGGAGCGGGCCAGGACAGACAGAAGTAGACGATCGTGGAGAGGAGCACAGGGATGGTAGAGCAAAACAGTAGCTCCGTGCTGGAAAAGAAACACACACGCAAGCACACATGTGACTATCCTTGTCTCCACCCTCTTCCATTACCAAAGGGTTTCCACCAATTTGGTTTTCGCCAACAGTTATGACACAATTATGACACAGTGACTAAGACTAAGTGCTAACAATACTGTGTTCCCTCCTTTTTTTATTATTAATAATGTTTTTCAGCTGACAAATATTCCTCAGGGGAAATGTCTGGGTTCATCTGTGGAAAAAAAAACAGCGGATAAGCACCAACTAATGTGTTAAACCTGCTGTGATCTCCAGTACGTTCTGGCATTATGGTCTACAATGGCCCATTAATAAAAATCCCCTTTGTTAAATCCCTGGTATTCACGAAAATCTACTTTCAGTAGCAGCCCTGCTACCAAGAGTCCAAACAGGTAGAATGTGAGTGTTGGCAGACTTCCCTGTATTACTCTTAATTTATGTCATAATGAAACAACACATTGATTGCGTCAGTTTGATGCCTTTCTGGCTAAAACAGATTTCTAGATTGGGAAATAATACAGAGGGGGACTGTGGGCAAACTGTTAACTCAGAAGAACTGGTCGCCAGTCTGTATTGTCACTGAACACCTCTATACTTCTATCAACCCCACTATGGCATCTTAAGGAAAAGGCAATCTATGTGAACATCCAAAAGTGCACCTCAATACCACGTTGACTCTTTACTATGTTTTCACTTCAAATGGACTAACTGGAGCTACAAAAACAGCCCTAAACACAAGTGTCTATTCATTAACTGTGCTAAGCTAAGCAGACAAAGTGATTCAATAATTGTGTGTGATGTTGAGACTTACGTGCAAGTTATTGAGCCACCGTTGAGGAGGACAGTACAAGTACTCTCCTCTCTCAGCCCTTACTGGTCTGTACGCTCCACTGTAACACACACACACACAAATACAGACACACATCTTAATATCCTCAATAATCCTTATAGACATTACAATTTATTGCAGCATTACAAAGCACAGCAATGACGAGTAGATAAGGGACAATTAAGGCATTTTTGTGAGTTTTTGAAACTAATGGTGTGCATATTAATATATGTGCATGTGTCAGTGTCTCCTTATTTGTGTTGGGCCATCTCCCCACCTCTTAAGAGCATTTGTATTATGTGTCTGTCCATACAGCCTTACCTGTTGGGAATGGTATGGTTGTAGAAAATAGATCTATCCATGCAGATCTGGCTTGCTGGCTGCAGTGAAAAGAAATCAAGTCACATTGCTCATCGTCTGGGTTGATTATTAACACCCAGTAATTACTGATGACATTAATGTCACCCAAGAAAAACACGTTGGCCTCTGTTCAGTTACACCCAATTATTTATGACAACAATAACATACCAAGGAAGGTGGTTTTGTTAACTCAAACTAAGGCTGCAAGTAACACATTTCAGTATGTCTTCACACACTTTTTGAAAACAGAGCAATGCTTTTTGTTCATTTCATGCATTATAGTGCAACCTCCAAAATATCACACAGCCTTGGTTCTCTGTCCAATTCAATAACATCAGCATTGCAGAAATCTTGGGTGTCATTTTTTATCAAAACCTCAGCTTAGACGAACATTAAATCATTGGTTCAATCCTGCTTTCATCATCTCAGAAACATTTCAAGGATTAGACCATTTCTTTCTCCACACCTTCATAACTAGAAGATTAGATTACTGTAATTCCTTGCTCTCTGGCATCAGCAACTCTAAAATAAAGTGCTTGGTAAAGTGTTTACTCACCACAGGATCATACACTCTGTCAATACTGGGACGTCTCTGCAGACAGATAGAAGAAACACAGGTTAAACCACTGATGGAGCAACCTGAACAAACCAACATAAGGTCTACATTGTCAGTTGAACCAGTGCCAGTTGTATAAACTTTAAGTACAGTCCCATGAATTGTTTAAAGTTCCTGGCACGCAGTGTATACTTAAATCACACCACACCCATGTGAGCCAGTGAGGCTATGGAGATAATGCTAGCACAGATGATGATGATATATTAATGATGATGATATATTAATACTCTGAATGTCAAATAGAGAACAGGGATTAAGGTTGCATGATATATTCTATATGTTTCTACTGTCTGGTACCACTTACTCAGTGTTTACAATTCTCAAGCCTTACATTCATAGATTTCAGAAGTGGGTGGCAGACAACAAATTGAGTGGCTGGTAGAAATGTTAAGTGGCATGCCACAGTGGCAGGTGAGGAAAAAAAACTTAATTTCAGACCCTGGCAAGTTGTATAAGATGTAATTACTTTCCCTTGAATTGTTTAAAGTTCCTGGCACGCAGTGTATACTTGAAGGGACTATTTGTAACTTTTTAAGTGTATAAATCTTTCCCATGCGCAGACTGAGACTCTAACACAAACTACACGGAAGCACCAAAACCTCAAATATCCTTATATCTAATGAAGCCCGTTTTGCAAAACAGTGTTGGCGGCGGTCGGAGGACGAGGAGACCGTAGCTTTTGTCTCCAGAGCCGGAGTCTCTGCTGTACTCTGCTCCTCTGCCTGCCTGCCTTCACTCACACACCGCGCTCGTTCTCGCTCCACTCTCACGTGCATGCGCCCACACTACACACTGCAGAAGAGTTAGTTTAGCTCTGAGAATATCTAGTGAATGTACAGTGGACGTTTGTGCAGAAATAACTGCTGCAGCTCCTCCAGACCAACAGAGGTTTTCCGTGTCTTGTGAAGTGACGGGGCTCCGCAGCGAGAAACGTTACCGTCTCCGACCGGGTGCCGATGTCTTCCTCCGGCTGCAGTCGGAGACGATAACGTTTCAGCCTCCGGGGCTGAAGCAGGAAGAGACCTTCGTCTCGTCAGCTAACATTACTGCCAAGCAGGTGAAATATAGAATGATATTGTGGTTTTAGCTGACGTGCGTCGCCTCACTGTTTTGATCAATGCTCGTTCATGTCTATGTAGAGCGAGCCCGACGCTGACTTTAGTTGACTTAACGGCCACAGGTGTCGCTGTTAACAAGCATTTCTGATTCTTAGAAACAGTCCCTTTAAATAAACCATAAAATAAATAAATAATAATAATTGTTTAAAGTTCCTGGCAGGCAGTATATATACTTTAAAAACACACCTCCACCCATGTGAGCCAGTGAGGCTATATGGAGATAATGTTAACACAGATTATAATGATGGAGATGATGATGATGATGTTGTTTCCATAGTTACCTGAGTGAACTCTGGCCGCATAGACCCTGGACAGTACCAAAAAGCACCATCCGCAGGCAGGTCTCCTTCCAAAGACAGCTATCACACACAAACACACCCAGAAATTGCATTTTAACGTCTACAAAGTGACTAAATATAACTTATATCCTTATAAATTGTAAGTTACCTTTCCATTGTCACACAGCAGTGGCCCCCGGATCTCTGGGACGCTGCACTGACCCAGACTGACCCACAGAGCCGCCAGAACGGTCACTGTGAGCGGCTGGGAGGTAGTCGTCGTCTGGCTCTTCATGGTTCATCCAAGAAGTGTGACCAGACGCATAACAATTCAGATAACTGTCATTTTAAGAGTCTTTAAAGTTAAAGCTAGTTGTTCTACACTATAAAGTTAAACTAATGACGGTGACTCAGTTAGTTAACACCGAATAACAAGTGCAGTCTGCTCCCATAACTACTTCTCCAGTGTTTATAATACAACACATGTCAAGTTCACATTATTGACAGATAACGATTTCCGTTTAAATTTCAAAATATAATCATCTTGCATCAACTTCATTAGCTATATTAATTATATCTTATATTGTTTACATCTAATGAGTCAATTGAGTATTTTATATGATATTTTATAGCTATGTGCGATCTAATGTTTGTTATTTTTGCTTTTTTAATTGAAAATGTGATATCGTTACTTTTACTTTGACACTCAAATCCCGTTTCCGGAATTGCACTGAATCTCTGCTGCTACGGAAGCTGGAAAAGAATAGAAAAAGCGAAGTAGGGTAAAAATACTTTTTTTTTTTTTCTTTTATAAATTTAATTTATAAATTTTAAATTATAATTTTTTTCTTTTATATTATTTATATATATTTTTTCTTTTATACATTTTAATTTGTAAATTTTAATTTATATTTTTTTTCTTTCATACTTTTTTTTCTTTTATGAATTTTAATTTGTAAATTTTAATTTATATATTTTTTCTTTCATACTTTTTTTTCTATTATAAATTTTAATTTATAAATTTTAATTTATAAATGTTTTCTTTTATAAATGACAGTATACATAGTAACAGCAGAAAACATTACAATCATTTACATACAGAAGAAGCAGAGCGAAAACATAAACAAAGGGGCTGTGCCAAACATAAAGGGACAACAGAAATGAAACAAAACCAACATAAAATAAAAAAATAATTATTAAAAAAAGACCACGTGAGAGTATGAAAATAATTTCACTTAAAAACTTTAGAGATATTGCATACATTCTTTGTTTTCATTTCTTTTTTGTTTTGTGAGGCAGAAATTGATGACAGATAAAGATCCATTTCTTTCATAAATACAAAGAAATTAGGCTTTTTGTTGGGGGTAAATTTACACTTGTGAATGAGGAACTTCGTGAGAATTAAAATTAAATTAATAAGAAAAAAATGCATTCTATCTTTGTCACTGTAATCATAGCAACCAAATATAATATTGATATAGTACAGTGCAAAATCTGAGAAAATGTTAACAAGTATAAAATTATTGACATCTTTCCACAATTCACATGTATATTTACCGGACCAGAATAAATGAGAGCAAGTTTGATTCGCAGAAGGAACAATTTACATTTATGTCACTCTTTAACTTTTCTAAGAAATGTTTCACTGGTTGGAATCTGTGGATCACCTTAAATGACACCTCTTTTACCTGAGTTGTTAGAAGGAACTTTTTGCGGTAAGGACCAAACTTTCTTCCAGTCAATATCACTAATAAAAAAAAAAAATTAAAAAATTATATATATATATATATACACATATTTATATTTATAATAATAAGTCAATATCACTAAGAAGATTAATATATATGTATATATATATAATAAGTCAATATTATTAACAAAATGTATATATATATAATAAGTCAATATCACTAACAAAATGTATATATATATATATATGTAAACTAATAAGTCAATATCACTAACAATATCACTGTATATATATATATATAAATATATATATAATAAGTCAATATCACTAACAAAATTAATATATATAATAATAAGTCAATATCACCAACAAAATTACTCTATCTAATAAAATATTGCCTCTATTAACAGAAAAACAGACTATAGTTAAAATACTTCCCTGTGGTTTGCACTCTGAATGACCTCTGGGGGGCGACCTCACTCTTTATAAATGCATGGGGGGCGTTACAACAGCATAATGTGATTTAAATCAGTGTTTACTTTGTTTATTATTGTTTGTACATGATTACTACAGACAGAAAGGCTTGTCTCCTGTCTGCAACCCAGTTCAAACAATCAGTTTTGCTTCTTCCCCTGGAGTTGTGCAGTAGATATCATTTATAATTCGTGTGCACCAATTTTTGCAATCGGTATTGGCCTGTTAAACATAGTAAAACTCTTGATACCCTCTGAAGTTTGAACTCATGCAGAGTTTGCAGGTAGACTATTGTCCTGTCACTGCAGGCTGTGGAACAGGCATTACCTGTTGGCCATGGCAAAGGTAAAACTTGCCTGGGTGTAAAACGTTGTTGCTTTCAAAATAAAACAGACTGCATAAATAGCCTGTGAAATAAAAGCGTACAATCTGTCAGTTGTTGTGTCACAAAGAAAATAGTAATTAAAACAGTTGGCATATTAGATATAGCCTATAGTAGGTACATTTTTTAGACATGTTGAACAGTTTTTCTTTCAAATTGGATTTTATTTTGAAACTACTGAAGGGAAATCCCTTTAATTTTGGAGATATTGACACTTTCCTTGCTTCCCCACCCAGATATCTCTCAAGCTCTATGCACACACCTTTATGAAAGTTCACAGGTGGGTTTGACAGAGGAGACGAGGATCCCTGGACAGAAGAGAAGTCTGGACCTAAATGGAGTCCACCCTCTTCAAAGGTTTGCTGTTTGCTTTTTTTTTTTAAACTAAGATTTGTTTAGCAATCTGCTTAGTTTATAGTTTGATGAGTGTGGGCTTAATTAAATGCTGGCTATAGTCTCTTTCTTTAATCATTAGACAGCAATCACTTCAGGAATAAAGTGAATGATCCATTTGTTACTGTTTAATAGAGGTGTTTCTATGACAGATACAGCCTATTTACACAAAACACAGTCTTCTTTCCTCTTATTGTTAAGGGTGTGGCTCTGAATTGGTGTAATATAGTTAGATAATCTGCAGGATTTATAGCAAAGGGGCACTAAAAAGTAATCAATCTGCAGGCACCTTTTCATTGATTTAGCACCTTATGTTTGAATCTTATTCCTCTATGCTTTAATCTGGCTGTCCATTTAAGGAAATGGGATAATAAGGAAGTGCAGGTTGCAACAACAGCTGATCCTCCATAACGTTTGAACATACTGGTGGCTCATCAGCTGACTTTTTTCAGCAATCTAAATTAAGTAATTGATGTCTTTCTCTAATCCTGTGCAGCTCCATCTGGAGCAGATGCTGCAGGTGTCCAGCAGCCAGCGACGGCCCCTCCTGGTGGTTTGCAGCCCCTTGCTGAGGAAGCAGAGCCTGCAGATCTGGGCAAGGTGGAGGGAACTGTTAAGAGTAAACCTGGAGACCCTGCAGTAGCAAGAGATGGACAGGTGAGCAACAGAGGCATTTGAAAAACACAGAACAATCATTTCAATAAAAGGTGCATGGACTCTTATTACTTTGCCACCAAATACTCAAGAAACTTCAGTTATAGTTAGTTATGAAAGTTGCAAAAATGATTAATTCCATTAAATAAAGTAAAGAGCATTATGTGTTACTGTAATGCTCGTCAGCTCTGTTTATGTGCAAATGATTCCCACCAGACTGATTATAAATATTTTGAAGGACACAGTAGACAATCTTTGCTTTCTCTTTTGGTGTGTCCCCAGGAGCTGTACTCAATGGACAGCTCTCTGTCCTCCTCGGACAGCGAGGATGAGGGTCTCGGCAAGAAGGACAAGAAGAAGAAGAAGAAGAAGCTGAAGAAGAAGACGAAGAAGAAGAAGAAAGTATGTGTCTCAAACAGCTTATCTTGACCACTAACCAAGCCATGTTCACTCTTGAACGCTTTTTGCCATTACGGAGTATTGTCTTGAAAACTACCCCATCTAGTACTGCTGGTGAAAATTGGACAGACTATGTTAGGACAGTCTCCTCATGTCTAATGTGATGAAATCATGGCTCCAAGATCAGCTGACCTTGTGGCTTGTTGAGGGTGTTGCCTTGAAGCTACCCATGTGAGATAAAAATCATGCTTTCTGACTCGTTGAAGTACAACGTGGGCCGCACCTAGCAACAGCCAGTCAAACAGGAGAGAACTAGAAATGGAAAAAATCTGTTTATAATGCAGATCAACTGTCACTTTTGCATTGATTGGCTCGCGGCATAGCTGGAATGGGGTGTGTGTGTGTCCCTGTGTGTTTCTTTGGTAAATGATTGCTTGTGCAGTTTCTTTTGTGTGTTGCCAAGTGCGTGAGGAGTCCCTCCCTTCTGGTACACCGCCTTCTTTTAGTGGCCATGACAAAGCGTCACTCTAGTGTGTTTGTAGTGACTCATTCATTTCTCATTTATTACTTTCACCAACAAAGGAAGGCATAAATGAATATATTCAATGTGCACACAGAGTTGAACAATAACGTCCCTGTTTCTCTCTCAACAGGATTCCAGCTCATCCTCATCCTCATCGTCTTCATCTTCCTCCTCATCGTCCTCTTCCAGTAGCTCTTCAGACAGTGACAGTGAGGTAGGTTGTGGTTAGAACGGAGTTATATTGCTTCCATGCAACTCCTGTCTTGCTCTAACATGCTGTCATCGCATACCTTTCAGTCCCACAGAGCCCTGCCTGAGACTCACTCATGACAAGGAAAATGCATTGTTTGCGTTGATCTTTTTTTGCAAGGTGCAAGATCCTTGATGCACAGCTCCCAGGATCCTTTCAGTTGAGGCCAACTATAGACTGAGACTGTAAAAGTGCAGTTTTGTTTATGTAAATCCTTCACAAATCTTTCCTGCAGCATTGCTAAATTAAGTCCATGGCCACAAGCACAAACAGTTTCACATCAGCTCACAGGGGATTGATAGTCCCTTCTAACTATGTCACTGCCTCAGGTGTCAAAGCTAACAGTACAGTCTGTTAAGAGAATATTTATGGTGGAAAGGCTGTCAAATTGACTGTATTTAGAAATCTAAAAAATGAGCTTTTAGTATGTCTTTTGGCAAGTTAGGGGATCAGCACATCAACCTTCACCAGGCCTGATTTGTCAACAGTTTCAGATTTTGAAATAGCTCTAAGCTAAATATTACCCTCTAAAGTATTTCACCTTTTTGTTTCATTTAGTAACGTTTAGCTTCAAGTGACAGCAAGAGCATGATGGCGTGATGTTTTGCATTTTCTGAGGGCGTGGGTGGAAAATCAGGAGACTCAAGACAAGCGAGAAACTCAGTTCTTGCAAACTTTTAAGGAAGCACACATAAACAAAGTTTGCATTCCACAGATGGGTTACCACCCATTTGTTCACCGCTGATCGGACTGACCGGTTAGCTTTAAATGCATTGTAAGAAATCACAAGAGCAGAACGACATAAAACTGGAATGCATTTCATCCTGGGCTGTAGGCGGAGGCTCCAATGTCCTGGATCTGATAGCAGGCGGTATCTGACAGGAGAGAGACACACCCATTGACAATGTGTAAAACACCTTCTGTATCTACCACAGAGCAAGTCAGGACAATACTGTACGCTTATGCATCCAGTATGTGTGTAATAATTGCCACATGTACAATCTGTGCATATCATTACTCTCGTATTGGTTTTGGCTAAATGTCGACAGCAGGTGTGTATGTTTCTTATCTACCTGTATTGAAGGAAGAGAAGTCTTAATATCTAACTAGTAGGTGACACCCAACCCTTATCCTGGTGACCAATGCAACACTCACATTGCAAATAAGCTTCATACAGGAGCACACATACAGAAGAGGTTTCACAAATCTGAAAACTAGCATCCAATTTTGAAAGAATCAAAAATGTCTTTGCAGGATGACAAGAAGAAGAAGAAGAAAAAGGAGGAGAAGAAGAAGAAGGATGGGGAGAAAGAGTTCGTCTGGGACAGTGTTATCATATCTGAGGCTGGTAAGTGGAACACAGCATTTCTCACTTACATTTTGAAACTGGTTTATGCTTTTAAATGTTTTTCGATATCAAGTCTTTGTGCATTCTCCTCCATAAAAGCATATCTTGCATATCATATCCCCACCCAATGTGATAGGCTATCGTTTGCATGTACGCTTGTATTCCAACATCTTGAAAAAGCTTTTCTACGTTTCTTTGAAAGAAGTTTATTTCATCTTGTTTGCTGCTGTTTTACCTAAAATATTATTTTCTAATCTCTCCTTAGATTACTCTGCAAATATAGTTAGACACAGCCAGTAACAGTGGTGTCAATTGTTTGTAATACTTAAACTTAAAACTTAAAATTAAACTAATAAATATAAAAAATATAAACTTCATACATTTGTCCTTCACAAAGAGATGCAGAAGCTTATGCGGCTCAGGAGGTAGAGTGGGTCGTCCACTAATCGAGAGCTCTGTAGTTAGATCCCCGACTCCTCCAGTCCGCATGTCGAAGTGTCCTTAAGCAAGATATAATGAGTATTTAGACAAGATCCTGATGGGCAAGTTGGCACCTTGCATGGCGGCCTCTGCCATCAGTGTGTGAATGTGTGTGTGAATGTTGGCATGAGTGGTTGGAAGACTACATGTAGAAAGGTGCTCTATAAATGCAAGTCCATTTACCATTTCTAGCTTATCACATTGTAGCACTGAGGTCAGCTCACAGAGCCTCTTGAGCATGTATTGTAGGTGGTGTCTGGCTTCTCTTATAAGGGCACTTTGGCAGAATTGAGTTAGCTTGTTTAGATTTTCCAGTCCGTCTCCCATGCCATCCTGACACCCACATCTACACATGTTTTGGTCATAATTGTCTGGACTGACAGTTTAAGTATACAGTGACAAAAAGAGAGTACCAGTTGGGTTGTCCTTCAAACTTTGACATGCACAAGCTGATATTTATTATAACCCATATGGTCATTTCCTACAGCAGTAAAAAAAAAGTCTAGTGTGTTTACAGCAGCTCATGTTAACCTCATCACTCAGATTTTAATTTATTTCGTTAACTATAAAACTTAGATAGCTGTAATTACTTTGAACAATATTAACAATATTCACAGCTGCGTGATTGTCTATAAATTCCCGTTTCTATTCTGCCGCAGTGATATCTCATCTGAATCAACTATCTGATGATAGAGATGTCGCTCAGCTGACAATGCATATAAATGCTTTACTATCCTTTACTTTATTTCATGTCTTTAGGTCCCGATGGCCATCTGGAAGAATGTGATGAAGGTCTGAATATGGTGAGAGAGAACTCAAACAACCGTCCATTAAAAAAAAAGATGTTTGCTGTTAAATTTGTCATTATAGCATTTTTGTCCTTTTCTTGCTTCAGGATTCATCAGACGACGAGAATGACAAGAAGAAAGAGAAAAAGAAGAAGAAGAAGAAGGACAAGAAGAAGAAGAAAAAGAAGAAGAAGGTTTGTACAAATGTCCCGTAATACAGCAGAGTCCAGTATATTGGATGAATGAGCTGAAGTTGGATAAGACTGTGACTGGCGCAGATGGAGGAGGAGTGGATTCTGTCTAAAACTTTGTCCCAATCATCATCCTGAAACTAATAATCTAAATCATTCTCCCATTGCTGTCTCACCAGTAGATCTTGAGATGGTGTGAAGTTTTTTATAAGGCCAATTAGATGGGAAACAACCCCTTTGTTGCTCACACTGGTCTCTTGTATAGCAAAGTTTTAAGCGTAAGTGACGGACAATATTTTAAAGTTTCTGAAAAGGTGAGTTTGAATTTCAGGGACAGTTGAGAGAAGGAGGCAAAAGTTGTATCTATATAGATCTTAAAATGCTGTAATACCTCTTTTATGTCACATCCCGAAGGCACTGTCATTCAGAGACGTAGGGAAAACTGGGTTGTTGTTGTTACAGGGGGAGAGTTGCTTGAATTCCCTGTTACTCTTTTAACTTTTCTGTTATTGAATATCTACCGTACTTCCTCTTTCCCAGGATTCGTCTTCTTCCTCATCTGACAGTTCATCATCTGACAGTGAGGATGAAAAGAAGAAGAAGAAAAAGAAGAAGAAGAAGAAGAAAAAGAAGAAGAAGGTATGATTTGTTTGATACTACGCAGTTACAATATTGCGAATATGTTGGATGTCAACCGTCTGTCTGTTCCAACTCTGTGTAAATACAAATGATCAAAACTGACACGTTCATTTCTTTGTTCTTCTTTTGAAGGACTCCAGCTCCTCTTCCTCAGATAGCTGTTCATCATCCTCCTCCTCTGACAGTGAGGATGACAAGAAGAAGAAGAAGAAGAAAAAGGACAAGAAGAAGAAGAAAAAGAAGGACAAGAAAAAGGTTTTTTTTTGTCATTTGTCCAAACGAGCCTCTTGCTTCTTAGTATATAAAGTGCGCTTCCACTTTATTTATTCACTGTGTAAATTAATATTGGGAGGATTCTGCAGAAAATGACATAATTGTGTAAGACAGGACACGTGTTGCTGAATACATAATAATGTCCCACACATTGTTGCATTAACGGCAAACTGATTATTTTTTTGTCTTCATTGATACAGGATTCCAGCTCTTCATCTTCATCTTCATCCTCATCTTCATCTTCTGACAGTGATAAAGATGAGAAGAAAAAGAAGAAGAAGAAGGACAAGAAAAAGAAGAAGAAGAAGGATAAGGATGAGAAAAAGGTAAAAATCCTTCCTTCTTGCATTTTCACTTGTTGTAGAGTCGGGTTACATTTTTATTTTTGTGTTTTCTGCACACAGGAGGCTTAGTTTTTATTATGTGATGCATTATGCAAGTATGAAGAGTAGCTTCATTTCTTAATGCACATCTGTAGAGCATCTGTGTGTGCTCACTTTGTAACTTTGAGCAAACCAGATTCCCCAGCAGTGCACACACCCTCTGAGAAAATGAGTAGTAACCTCTGTACCTGTCAGGACCTGTGAGGGAATGGTATGAAATGATACATAGCCTTAACACGCTGACTTAACACCTCACCTCATATTCTTTATCAGCTATATTCAAATTGTTTTCCACTACAGATACAATGGATGGGTCTGTCGACTGATTTGTTTATGAGCTGTCAACAAGTGTGTATTTTTATGCGTGTGCATGTACTGTGCGCATCTGCATACAGTATAAAGGGGAAATACAGGTTGCAGTAAATACAGTAAGCCTCACCTTGACTGTATTTGTGATTTTTCCACAGGATGAAGAGCAGAAAGAGCTCAGTGTTACTCTTACAGCAGCTGGTGAGTGTTTCCACTTTTTAGTGACAGAAAAAAGAAATCACGATCATAATTGCAGCCGAACTTGTTCATGAGGCTGATGCAGTGTTGCTGGACTTTTCTGCAGATGGTGAGGTTGCAGGACCAAGTGCTGATGGAGATAAAAAGAAAGATGAGGCTGCTGACAAGGTGAAATACTCACACATACTGTATGCATGCCACACATGTGTGCACAAATGCACCGAAAATCATTGCTTTCTTTTGTCATGACAGGCCAAGAAAGACCTTAAAGCAGCGGACGAAGGCAAACTGTCCTCTACATTGGCAGGTACGTGTGCAACTCTGGAGGTTGGAGGCTTGGAAAAAGTGGTTGTTGTTTAGGTTGTAATGATGCTTCCTGTCCAGCAGGGGGAGAAAAGGCATTCCCTGATGGCAACCTGAGTGATGATGAGGGAGAAGGAGGGGAGGAGAAGGAGAAGGATAAGAAGAAGAAGAAGTTGAAGAAGAAGAAGAATAAGGAAAAGGTGATTAATGGGCATTACAGTTGTTATGGTGCATTACAACCACCATGTACTGATGCAACATTTAATATAGTTATGTTACAGGATAATCAAGATTCTGTGTTTTTGCTACAGGACTCTGGCTCATGCTCTGACAGTGATGATGATGATGATGACAAAAAAGACAAGAAGAAGAAAAAGAAGAAGAAGAAGGAAAAGGTAAACAAAGAGCTGTGAAAAAATGTTTTTTATATCAGCTGTTGATGTTGTATTTTCAAATTGCATCACACAACTATATAGGGCTGTGTATCTTATGTGGCCTTTTTGTCATTTAGTATAGTGGTACACCGTAAAACAGATCTGTAAGTATTTCTGTGTGCAGGCTGGGTGATTTGAAAACTAAAAATTGCCTGTTTGTGGATATTAATGTGAATATTTGTATTTGATTTGATCCATAGGACTCCTCCAGCTCCTCCTCTTCTTCATCTGATAGCTCCTCCTCAGACAGCGAAGATGACAAGAAGAAGAAGAAGAAGAAAAAGAAGAAGAAGAAGAAGACAAAGAAGAAGGATAAGGTTTGTGTCTACAGGACTTCTGTATATTACATTTTTCTACGTGTGCTATTTAGTGTTATATATCATCCTCGGCTCTCTCTCTCTCTTTATAGGATTCCAGCTCTTCGTCTTCCTCTTCTTCGTCTTCTGATAGTGAAGATGACAAGAAGAAGAAGAAAAAGAAGAAGAAGAAGACAAAGAAGAAGAAGGATAAGGTTTGTATCTTAACACTTCTTTACATGTTTTAGTACATGTGCTGTTTAATGTTATTACAGTATGTCATCCTCGGCTCTCTCTCTCTTTACAGGATTCCAGCTCTTCGTCCTCCTCTTCTTCATCTTCTGATAGCGAAGAGGACAAGAAGAAGAAGAAGAAAAAGAAGAAGAAGACGAAGAAGAAGAAGGATAAGGTTTGTGTCTACAACACTTCTGTATATGACTTTTTTTTAGTACTTGTGCTGTTAAATGTTATTATGTCATCCTCGACTCTCTCTCTTTACAGGATTCCAGCTCCTCTTCCTCTTCTGATAGTGAAGATGACAAGAAAAAGAAGAAGAAAAAGAAGAAGAAGACCAAGAAGAAGAAGGATAAGGTTTGTGTCTTAACAACACTTCTTTACATGTGTTGTACTTGTGCTGTTTAATGTTATTATATCATCCTTGTCTCTCTCTCTCTCTCTCTCTCTTTACAGGATTCCAGCTCCTCTTCCTCTTCTGATAGTGAAGATGACAAGAAGAAGAAGAAGAAGAAGAAGAAGAAGAAGGTAAAACATGTGCAAACTCTTAACTTGTGTTGCCAAGTTTGTTGTTGTTTTAATGGTTCTTGTTTTAATGGATTAATGTCATGTTCCTGCTGCTCATAAACAGTCTAATGAATGAGTCTTAATGAATAAGGATGCACTTCTGTGACTCACTGACGGATTTGCTTTTCTAGAAGGACAGCTCTTCTGATGATAGCTGTTCTTCTTCCTCATCCTCCTCTTCCTCTGATAGTGATGATGACAAGGTGAGATGACACACACACACACACACACACGCACACATAGAATTTTCTGTGTTTAGTGAATTATTCATCTGCACCCAAGTTTACAAAGTTAACAGAGAAAGTTCATCATGAGTACATGTTTTTTCACTTTAGAAGAAGAAGAAAAAGAAAGATAAGAAAAAGAAGAAGAAGAAGAAGAAGGTGAGAACGTCTCGTCATTTTTGTTTTGCATTCCAGGTTTTTGGTTGATTATATGAGTTACAAAGTTTGGTCACGGACAACTCTTCATATGTGACATTTTATGCCAGAAACATACTATTGATGATCTTTGGTCGATGGCAGAAAGAGTGACGTGAAACAACTGAATCACTGTGTACTGTAAGCATGCATGAGGTGTTTTAATGACTAAACCAACACTTTCTGCTTGTTTCCTTGCATTTCTTTTGCTCTCCAGGATTCTTCTTCTGACTCCTCCAGCGATTCTTCTAGTGATGACGATAAGAAGAAGAAAAAGAAGAAGAAGGATAAGAAGAAGAAGAAAAAGAAAGACAAGAAAAAGGTAAAACGATGTGGATCTCTCTTGCTTAATGTATTTGTAAGTGTCCTATGTATATTAAGATGGGATGTCTTCAATAAAAAGCAGCAATACAGTAACACAATTCCCTTATTTACATTCACGAAGGACTCGGATTCTTCTAGCAGTGATGACGACAAGAAGAAGAAAGACAAGAAGAAGAAAAAGAAGAAGGACAAAAAGAAGGTAATCTAGTGTGTGATATAAGGAAAAACACATTTTTTGTTTTAAAAACATAGATGATGGAGCGTTACATGCTTTATATTTGAGCAGGACTCAAGCTCCAGTTCATCTGGTTCATCTGATAGTTCCAGTGGCAGTGACAAGGAAAATAAAAAGGATGACAAGAAGAAGAAGGAGAAGAAGGAGAAGAAAAAGGTAAAGTACTCATGAAATGGGAATATGATCAGATTATGTCTCATGTGAAGGTGAAATGACTTAATCTTTTCCTGTTTGGCCTTCAGAGTTCGGGCTCATCAGGAAATGAAACTGACAAGAAGAAGAAGAAGATTGTAAGTTTGCTCTTAATGTAAATGATGTGAAAAATATCATGGGTGATTTCAAGCCTTAAATCAAGCTGATTATTTCCTCCAGCTAAGAAAACCGTCGCCATGATGATCTTTCCTCATGGTCTAATCACCTTCTGTACGGTTAACCTGATTTTGCGATGACAGTATCCTTCATGTGGTGGTGTTGATCTCATTCCAGGAATGCCTTGATGGTGAGCAAAGCAGCGAGCCAAAAACAGAAGTTCCAGGCTCAGGTGGCAGTGCTTTTTCAGCTCCCAGTGGCAGCTTCTCTAAACCCGGCGGTGCTCCTGGCGTTGCCACTGTCGTCTCCTACGTGTCACTCCCCTCCAAACCCGTTGTGAAGCTGGGTGAACCTCTGAGTCCTACAGCTGTCTCCAAGCCCTCTGTCCCTGGTTCCACACTGAGTATGGGAGATAGGTCCCTGAGTATGGGAGATAGATCCCTGAGTATGGGAGATAGGTCCCTGAGTATGGGAGATAGGTCCAAGCCCTCTGTCCTTGGCTCCACACTGAGTATGGGAGATAGGGCCCTGAGTATGGGAGATAGGGCCCTGAGTACGGGAGATAGGGCCCTGAGTATGGGAGATAGGGTCGTGAGTATGGGAGATAGGTCCAAGCCCTCTGTCCCTGGCTCCACACTGAGTACGGGAGATAGGGCCCTGAGTACAGGAGATAGGTCCTTGAGTATGGGAGATAGGGCCGTGAGTATGGGAGAAAGGGCCTACGTTCGCAGACCTCCCAGCCCCATGGAGTCCTTGATGGGGAACCCAAGGAGGCCCGGAGACGGAACGACCCGTACCTCCTCCTACCTCACCTCTGGTGACCTATTGAAAGGCCCAAAGCCTTAACAATAATGAGATGTCATAGATCAAAATAGATGTTACTGATTTTGTCTCAGGATGTTGAATGTGATGATGGGATATGCTCTAATGATGGTCTCCGTGCTTTGATTTCATGCAAGAAAAATATGATGGCTCATGTGTGGTGGAATACAGAGGTTACTGCGTAAACATGCATTGTGAGGTGATGAAAATTTCCAAGTTGAGAAAAACTATTTTATTTTTTATTCATAAGAAATATTACATTTGTGGTAATGTCAACTCACAATCTCGTGAAAAATTCAAAACCCATGCTTTTCAGAATAAAATAATATTCTTTTATTTGTTTTGTTTCTTGTCTACTTCTTGTGCTGCCTACATCTCAGATTCTTCAATTACAGACCAAGACCTAACATAATGGTCACTGTAGTTGGATGTAGACATTTACACAGGGCTGGGCATCTGAATGAAGAGGGGGAGTGAGAATAAAGCCTCTATCGGGTGTTTCACTAAAATAAACAGTCTGCAAATGTAAATATTTAGTACATACCAGTGAAATACTGGAAACACTTGCTTTATTTTACAGCCTGCATACTATAAGGCTGCTTTTTCCCCACATTTTCAATACTTTCTCAATGTTTTAGGTTCTCCAACATCAGTTGATAGATGGATCCTACATTGGATCCCAAAAGTGCAGACTGTACCGTTCCCCAGTGTTTTATCACCATAAAGAACATGTTATATGTTATGTTTGTGTTGTGTGTGGACCCCTGGAGGAGTAGCTGCAACGCTGGTGGTAGCTAATGGGGATCCAAATAAAGAATAAAGAATAATTGTGTAGCTACAGTTATAGAGTCACACCTCAACCACAACAACAACAACAACAACAACAACAGTACTGGGCCTTTATTAATAATAAAAAGTACCCCATATTTAAAAAGGTTAACATTGTACCTTCTTAAAGAATATTTGTACATATATCAATTTAAAAAAATAAAATAAAGGTAGGCGAACACAACCAGTGGTGAAAAGTATAAATACATACGCTCAAGTTGCACATTTGTCTCGTTTGTTTTGATTGCATACGATTGAACTCCAAACTCCACCAATGTTTGTATTGATTCTTACTTTTGTCTTATTTGTAATGCTGATTGTGGTGAAGCCAAAGACAATTTTCCACATTGTGGACAATAAAGTTTCTAACTAACTAACCAACTAACTACATTTACTGAAATACTGCAGTAAGTGCCTTTTTGAGGTACTTGTACTTTGAAGTACTTGTACTCCCTTGTGTGCTACTTTATACTTCTACTCCACCACATTTCAGAGAGAAATATTGTGCTTTTTACTCCACTACATTCGTCTGATTGTTTGAGTAAGGCTACTTTGTGTATTAACACTGTAGCCTATATAGTGCAAACAGTGCACAAATGTGAAAAATCTGCTAGATAATTTCTTTAAAATGCTATTCACACGTTAATGTTTACTTAATTTTTTTCTTGCCATTGTCGCATAACAATGCATGCTCCTGGGGGATTTTCTTGTTGGGTCCCTAAATTATAGGGTATATTAACACTGTAGACCTGCTCTCTATGGAAAGCGTCTCGAGATAAATTCTGTCATGATTTGACCCTATTTAAACATAAACTGAATTAAAATTGAATTATTCTTATTATTATATATTATTATAATTCTTATAATTCTTGTAATTCTATTATTATTATTATTATTATTATTATTATTATTATATTAAAAAACTCGGAGAAGGGGAATTCTGCGTCATGCTTCTTTAATGAATTAATTTGACTGTTTAACCAGATTCAGTAACCTGTATCTCTCTGTGAATACCTGCTTGATTAGATTAGATAAAGGTGATGAGTCTTTCTCAAGGTGTGTCTCGAGGTCTCCTCTAGAGGAGACATAACAACCAACACTACCATGAATTATTTATATTCCACAATAATATGTCCCACTCAGATTTACTGTGCATGTTTGTAATGTAATGTAATGTAATATGTGTGTATGTGTGTGTAAACGTGTCTACAGGATATAATATATTACATAAAGATGAATGTTGAACCCAGGAGGGAGGTTAGGGGGCGTGTTTAGGTCAGGTGGTTTGTTAGGTGCGGTCTCCGAGGTTTCCTATCTCTGAGTCCTCGTGTGGTTAAAAGAGAGTTGTTTGGGAAAGCACGAACAGGAGTCACAATGTCTTTCAAACTAGAGTCAGGTAGGCTCTTATTTATGTTGACTATATTTAGGAGGAATACTTTGAATGTTAGTTTGTTTCTTTGTTGACTTTAACAACATTTTCCAAGTCTTGGTAGCAGGAATGTGTGGTGTATTTCATGTGTAGCTGTACTCCTGCTGTGTAAAGAGGTTGCTTTTGTCGCTCATCCTGTCTCTTGTGCATGTGTGCAGCTTTAGGAGATGGTGATGAGGAGGTGAAGAAGGAGGAAGCTCAGAAGGATGAGTTCAGTTGGCCCTGGAAGAAGGATAAGAAGGTATAGGAGCTTTGTATGTCAAACAAAAATGGTAGGACAAGTTCATAGGCATAAGAGCTTCTCCAGGTACTGAGGAGTAGAAATTGGCAATTACTTGGGTTTTTATTTATTTATTTATTTTTTTTTACAGCGAGGCCAAAAGTTTAGCTTC
>CAKAOH010022284.1:0-27926 GCA_916701665.1 Sebastiscus tertius
AACTTTGCAACAATGATAATGAGATTGATTAGAAAATACTCTCTCATATATATATATATATATATATACTTTTTAAGGTTTAACACAATATACGTATATATATATATAATATAATATACAATATGTATATTGTATATATATAGTATATATATATTTATATATATATATTTATATATATATATATATACATATATATATATATGTATTGTGTTAAACCTTAAAAAAAAAGTTGAAAATACAGATAATATTTTACAAGATAAATCTACAAATATCTTGCTACAGTTTACAAGTATGTATATATTTCCAGAGCAGATAAAACAATAGTTATAATCCAGGTCTGCTGTGGGCAGATGTGTGTAACAGAGCCTTGGGGGACATGCTGCATGGTGTGACAGCCTGTCTGCTTCATGATTGGTTTAACCACATTCTAGAATTACCAACAGTTACTGGTTGGCCAATGAGCGTGAAGCGTTGGCGCAGTATCCCGCCCCTTTCAGAATTTGAACCAATCAGCGTGCAGCAGAGGAGGAGCCGACCGAGCACCTAGAAACGCTCACCTATAGGAGTGAAGGGGTCGATCAGGAGTCCATGGAACAATCTATGTTACACTAAAAGATACTTTTAGTTCAGAGAACCGTTCACTGACTCCGGTTAACGATGGATCCGCTACTGTATTTAGCTGGTGTGGTGGTTCTGTTCCTGCTGTGGATCAAAGTTAAAGGTCTAGACTATGTGATTGTTCACCAGCGGTGGATCTTTGTGTGTTTATTCCTGCTGCCGCTCTCTGTTATATTCGATGTGTACTATTATGTGCGCGCGTGGCTCATTTTCAAGATGTGCTCTGCGCCCAAACTGCACGACCAGCGCGTGCGAGACATCCAGCGACAGGTGAGCCAGCTGTGACACTGTCTGCGTGCACAGGTGTGTCTGTGTGCAGGATGATGTTTATTCTCATTTATTCTTAATTTTAATATATAACCTAGGTTTTAGATAGATAGATAGATGTATTGTAGTATTTATCTAATGAACTATTTATAGATTTTAAGGGCTGAGAGAGAGCCTGGGTAAAATGCATTTCATTGTACACTGTACTTTTAAATGCATATGACAAACTTGAAACTTGAACTTGAAACTTGAAACTAGATAGATTGTACTTTATAATCCTAAATTGGGAAATTATTGCAATATTTATTTATAATTACAATATTAATATTTATATAACTATAGTAAATACAATGTACATATCAACACTAGAGAAATATATCCATGTAATACAAAATATAAAGAATATTGGAATACACTATAGATATACCCAACTACTACTACTCACGTGCATAAATAATAATAATAAATAAAGTGAAGTTGTAGTTATAATAAATCTAAGTTATAAACATAGAATAACATGCTATATACATTAACAAAGTGTGCAAAAAAGAAACAAACACCATGAAAAAGTTATGGTGCAGCTCTAACACAGATTCAATTAAATGAACCCAATGGAGTTTTCAGAATCACTTTTATTGGATATTGTATATATTGTATATGTACACATACAATGAATAATTTGCAATGTACTTGTACACAGAAATAAACATAACAGCTAAGAACAAGGACAACAAAGCTGCACAATTAAAAGTAAATAATAGACAGGACTGTTGTGTACACAAATGTGTGAAGAAATAGGTGTATATTAATATTATATAAATATTAGGGCTGTCAATCGACAAATATTGTCCAGAAACCCTCACAGGTAATGCATTTAGCATAAAACAATATGCTCAAGTCATAACATGGTAAACTGGTACCCATAGAACCCATTTACATTCACTGATCTGGAGGTCAGAGGTCAAGGGACCCCTTTGAAAATGGCCATGACAGTTTTTCCTTGCCTAAATTTAGCGTAAGTTTGCAGCGTTATTTAACCTCCTTGTATTAATGAAAAAATTTGTGCCGTTAAAATGAATTTGCGTTAATGCGTTGTGTTAACTTGGACAGCCCTAATAAATATGTATATAAAGGCACCAATGACCAACAATAACATAAAAGTAAACCGTCTATATACAAGTCTGACAAGTCTATATAAATACTGACTGGATCTGGATATTAAGCGATATCCAGATCCAGTATTGACATGTTAACATTTGATCACACAGTGTCTGTTGTTTTAGAGTCGGCCTGTCCTTGGCATGGTTAATATGATACCTGCATGATGAATAGAACGAGGAGTCACCTGTGTTACATGTGTTTTGCAAGGAATCATGGGTAGGAAAAAAACTCACTGGGATAGTTGTAGTGTGTTTTCAATTATTTTAGTTCTTCTATTTATAGTTCTTTATTTGTGCATATAATAAAATAAAAGAGAATAGATATACAGTAAGATAAGAAAATGCACAGGTGGGTTGAAAAAACCCCCACCTAACATTAAAATTAAAGACAGCTGTATATGCTGCCACCAATTTACAAACAGACATAACTATTTTTAAAATATCTAAAACAAATAAATAAAGAAAAGAATACTATTTCCAAACTTATTTAGATTATATGAAATATATGGAGTCAAAGCAACTTTGTTAGCAGTGCGTAACACATTTTTGTAATGTAAGAATGTGTTGCTTTATCTCTGTTGTCTTATCAATCAATTGTTACGTAAGTGTTTTATATCTGCTGACTATTGACCAACTGGAGGAGCTTTTACTTTGCATGCACACACACAGTAGCTAACATTTAGTTTGAACAGAATCAGAAATACTTTATTGATTCCCGTAAGGGAAATTAGAACATTACAGTCGCTCTTATATATAAAAACATAAAGAAAATAAGACAAATAGAAATAAGGGATTATGTAAATCATGTACATAATGCTACAAAATATATGTAGAGTAATATAAAAATAATAATAAAAAAATATGTGCAAGTATGTGCATCAAACACATACAATATATAACTATAGTGTTAAAAAAATAAAAATTAAAAATTGAATAAAAATATGCTGAGAAGTGGGATCTATTAAGTGTGTTAAATCTAAATGCAAGAATAGTATAAATACGATTTAAATAACAATATTACTTCATTATAAATGTAGTATTAATACCAGAGTATTGCACAGTTGAATTGTTGCACAAATTATTGTTCAGTGAAGTTAAGGCTTGTAATTAATTATCAAAATGTTCATTTTCTTTAATTAACCACCAATATAGAACCTCAGTCTCACTAAAACATTAAACTCATGGCTGTCACACAATTATTATTTGTTTTTACAGCTTTTATAATTCCAATATCTGATGCTAGTCATGTTGAGACAGACACCTAATACCTCGATTCCTAGAAGGATTTGATCAGGAGAGCAGAATCTGACATGAAATAGCGGTAAATCAAACTAAGCCACAAGCCCGAGAGAAGTTTAGCCAATCATGTGGACTCTAAGGGAATAATGAAGGAAAGACGCGTCCACAGTGAGGTGAATGAATTGTAAAAATCAGCGTTCACAAAATATACTTTGAGGAGTTCAAATGAGCTGCCAATGAGACCTTTGACCTCCAAGAGTGATGATGGCAGAGTACAATAGGTACACAGTTTATATATGCTGTGTCAATTAACAGATAATAAATAATGTGTTTATTCCCTGTGTTATGTATTCAGGTGCGCGAGTGGAGGAAGGACGGCAGTAAGACCTACATGTGTACTGGTCGACCCGGCTGGCTCACCGTCTCTCTCCGAGTGGGGAAATACAAGAAGACCCACAAGAACATCATGATCAACATGATGGACATCCTGGAGGTGGACACAGAGAGGCAGGTAGGGTGACTCAACATCCCATCAGCCTCAGCTCTACCTTGTGTTTAGTGCTCATTAGCATCAGGGCTGGGCGATAATGCAACACGATAAATAATCGTCTTTCAATGGAATCATATCAAGATGTCATGATACGTTGTCTAAATTGATAATAACAAGCACCTACTAACTCAAATTTCAGGAAATATATATTTTTTTCTGTTTCGCTTGAAACTGTTCGTTTTGCACTAAAGTTCTTAATTAAATGAGAAAATACTTTTCATTTATCGAGTATTTAATTCACACAAAAATAGGCTTTACCATGTGGTTATTTCATATAGGCTATTTATTTATTGAATTACCAGAAAACATGCTTATATTGTGATGTATATCATTATTGAGATATATCCTGATAGAAGATTTTGGCCATATCGCCCAGCCCTAATTAACGCATTTTAGCATGCTGTCACGCTAAACTAAGATGGTGAACATATTAAACACTATACCTGCTAAACATCTGCATGTCAGCATGCTCACGTTAGCATTTAGCTCAAAGCACCACTGTGCCTATAAGCATGGCACGGAGCTGCTAGCATGGCTGGAGACTCTTTAGTCTGGTTACAGTTTTGTCCATCATTTACTTTTCTTATGATAACTTTGTACTCATGAAAAGTAACTGCTGACATCGTAAATGGGGAAGTCGTTTCAACAGGGCAATAAAGACTCAGAAGATAAGACTAAACAAGCCAGCAGCCAGAGGTGGCAGAAATACTCAGATCTTATATACCACAGTGTATAAATACTCGGTTACAATTAAAAGTCCTGCATTCAAAATTTTACTTGAGTAAAAGTTCAAAATTATAAGCATAAAAATATACATGAAATACCAAAAGTAAGCTTCTCAGTATGCAGAATAATATAATGGATTATAATTATTGATGCATAAATGTGTTAGCATCACTGATGTTGCAGCTAGTAAAGTCGGATCTACTGTTTGGCAAAATAACCTGTGATAATATTTCATATTTTTATTTTTTTTATTTTACATTAATAATCTAAATCTGCAAAGTACCTAATAGCTAAAATTGTCAAATAAATGTAGTGCAGTAAAAAGTACAATATTGCATTGCCTTACAAAATGTAGTGGAGTACAATGAAGGAGCATAAAATGGAAATACTCAAGTAAAGTACAAATACCTCAGAATTGTACTACTTGAGTAAATGAAGCCTACTTAGTTACGTTCCACCATTGCCAACAGACAGCCTATTTAAAACAGTTCATTTAGGGACACTTTACTTAATAATTTTACTGTTTACTAGTTTTTTCTAATAAATACGTTTGGCTAACCTGAGGGTTTGTAACCCATTTGTGCAACTGAAAATCTTCAAAAATTGGTCAAATCGTTTGGATGTAATGTGAGTTTTTCTTATCATACTATATCTAGTCTTTGGGCACATGATGGGACGACTGTGTCTTTGTCTATATATTTCATTATATTTTAGGAAAGAACAGTCCTATCATGTGCCGAGAAACTAAATATAGTGTGATAATAAAATGTCTGTATCTCAGAATTTACAAAGAGCACAATCAAGTATTTGGTTTCTATGAACTAATAACAAGTTGAATATCAAAGATATGCACAAGGTGTAAACAAAGATCATAGGGAAGACATTTAATAAACACAATATTAGCGTTTTTGTCCTTATTTTTCAAACATCATGACTTTAACTATTGATAAAGGTGATTTTTTTTTATGTGATTTAAAAATTGGTTAAAAATAAGTTATACTGTTAGATATATACCCAAAGTATGTCTGTACCAGATTTCAAGACTTTAGAGGAATCAGAACAATTGTTGTGTCATGTTTCCTTATCATACTAAATACGGTCTTTGGGTATCATCATCTGGCCACACTGTAATTCTGTTAAACAGTGGCGCCGTGTTCCCAGATCCCAGCATTTGACCTTGTATTATTATTTAAGCTGGGGACGGCAACATTGGAGAAACCAGCAATAGTAAGCTACATTTTGAAAGTGTCTAAGCAAAAAACCCAGCCCAGTTATGGCAACTCTTTTCCAATGAAAGTAGCAGCACTAGCTCCAAAAGTTGGTAAATCTAGCCAGAAAGTCAGCAAGTCAGCAACACTGACAGCCCATCCCTTCAGGTCTCCCTCGATAGCCACTCCCCAAAAACTATCATGAACTATGGCAATCGATTAGAATATTTAATCGCATGATTGTCCATAGTTAACCTTGATTAATCGCAAATTAATCACACATTTTTTATCTGTTCAAAATGTACCTTAAAGTGGACAAATATGCTGCTTTATGCAAATATATGTATATATTTATTATTGGAAATCATTAACAACACAAAACAATGACAGATATTGTCCAGAAACCCTCACAGGTACTGCATTTAGCATAAGAAATATGCTCGAATCATAACATGGCAAACTGCAGCCCAACAGGCAACAACAGCTGTCAGTGTGTCAGTGTGCTGACTTGACTATGACTTGACCCAAACTACATGTGACTATCATAAAGTGGGCATGTCTGTAAAGGGGAGACTCGTTCACATATCTGGAGGTCAAAGGTCAAGGGACCCCTTTGAAAATGGCCATGCCAGTTTTTCCTCACCAAAATATAGCGTAAGTTTGGAGCGTTAATTAACCTCCTTCAAGACCTTAGCTTTAAAAATGAGCCCGCTACAACCTAAAAATTGCAATTAGTGTTAATGCGTTAAAGAAATTAGTGGCACTAAAATGATTTTGCGTTATCGTGTTTACTTTTACAGCCCTAATCCAACCGAAAAACCGAATCCAGTTTCGGCAATTCTTTTCCAATGAAAGTAGCTAGCAGCATTAACTCCAAAAGTCACAAAACCTAGCGAGAGAATTGCCGAGTTTGCAGGCAGGCAGGATGTAAAGAGAATTTCAGCAAATATATCAAAAAAGGTTTTTAAAATACATGACCAACCTTAGCTTTAACCAGTAGAAATGATGGAAACATGACAGAAATAAGACCAAAACTGTAATTAATCTGTTTTCACTTAAACTACTCCTCATTAAAATGTACCTGGCTGGGTTTTGTATTGACAGCCTGATGGCGGATCTTTACTCTCAGTGATCTTTGTGTTGTAGGTTGTGAGAGTTGAGCCGCTGGCCAACATGGGTCAGCTGACCGCCCTCCTCACCTCTATTGGCTGGACGCTGCCAGTGCTGCCGGAGCTCGATGACCTCACTGTGGGTATGTCGTGCGTATTACTGAGGGGTTATTTTCTGGGGAATCATCATCTGTGGCTCTCGGGTTTCTAGAAATAGAGCGACATGCTGATGATTTCCACAGATTGTGCATCTCCTCCGTCAATCACTGCATCCTGTTTAGAGCACCAGCGACTTCTCTAATTGTGTTAGAGGATTGATGTTGTAGCTCAAAAGATGAAACTGGGAGGAAATGGCTGCAGCGTTGGAAGCACCCCCCCCGGATCAAGTTTCATAATGGATTTCCTGATGCCATAAGCTGCGCATCAACAATCTAATGTTTTCCCATCAGGCCGCGGTACATTCATTTATCCTCATGTCCACGCAGGCACATACTGTACATACTCTCCCTCCCAGCAGGTAGGCGCTGCTCTCTGCTCGTGTGTTTGCCCGCTGTTGGGTCTCACCTAGGAAGATATTGAATTACAGATCTTTTTATTCTCTCTCCTCTCTCTCAGGTGGTCTGGTGATGGGTACAGGCATTGAGTCATCCTCTCACATTTACGGGCTGTTTCAGCACATCTGCGTTGCATTTGAGCTGGTTCTAGCTGACGGCAGCTTAGTGCGCTGCACTGAGGTGAGTACTGAGTGTGTGTTTGTGTGTCCAGGGGCCTGTATCATGAAGTTTTTAGGGTTTTTTTGGGGATCACAAAGTTGTCTCACGTTTAACAAGGGAAAACCATGGTAACATTTTCACCATCACAACAGAGTAATCATCTCTTGATCACTTTTTTCCTGGTACAGCAACCTAATTATGCCTCTGTGCTGGCAATGTGTCTGTACCATTCTTGTGAACGCAACAGCACACTGGTCACTGTGACCTCACAAAACACGTTTTTGGCCATAACCAGTGGGCAAATCTGGGGTCGGAGAGGTGAAGCCAATGCTGAAGTGCCTTAAACCTGCATTCTTTCTAACAGCCAGCAGGGGGAGACTCCTCTGGTTGTTAAAAGAAGTCTGATTGTATAGAAGTCTATGAGAAAAAGAGCCTACTTCTCTCTTGATTTATTACCTCAGTTAACATTGTAAACATGAGTTTATGGTCTCAATCTCTAGTTTCAAGTCTTCTTCAATACAGCATGATGTTCATTTAGTAAATTATGGTCCTAATTTAGAGTCAAATAGACCATAAAGCAGGGGATGCTTTAGGGCATGGCTACCTTGTGATTGACAGGTCGCTACCACGGCGTTGTCCGGTCTGGGAGTTTGTCTTATTCTGCGTTTGGTCATGTCACTTCTGGTTGCAAAAAACCGAGATGGCAACGGCCAAAATGTCAAACTTGAGGCTTCAAAATGGCAGTCCACAAACTATGGTATTGTAAGTCTATGACCAAACTCAAGTGCAGAACTCCACCAAGGTGTGTGACTTTAAAAACAGATCACAGCTCACAGCTGGTGGTACCGTGAGGTGGTTGGCTTAATATTAACACGGTGTGTTTCCGTGTAACGTATCGGCGGATGCCTCTCTCATTCAGCAGCCTTGTTATGTCTGTATAACGTTACACTACGTTGTCTGTCATCCCGTCATCTACCGCTTTTTTTCTTTCTCACCGCGGACGGCCAGCAGCTCCCGCTGCACCTCGGAGTCTTGCAACACATCCACACACGTATATCTGTGCTCTCAGAAGAAGGCGGTGTCACGCGTCATCAACGCGTCATCAACGCGTCATCAACGCGTCATCAAATCCATCGCAAACTTTTGGAGTAATCCTGCTAACAGACTGACAGACAAACAAACAAACAAACCAACGCTGGTGAAAACATAACATATGACAATTTCACACAAATGTCTAACAGGATAAAATGATGAAGTGATGACATTTTGGACAGACATGGATGTAAACTGCGACTTGACTGGCTGGCGGAAGCATTCAACCACGAGATGGTAATGCTAGTCTCCCCTCAGGGTTATCACCATTTCATCTCATATTCAAGGATTCCACTTGTGGTTCCGATGCTTGTAATTAAGAATTCTCTGTCCACTCTGTGTTTTCTGATCTCACGTCCCTCACTAATAATTTTCACACAGTCCCTAACCTAAAGAGAGCCAGACTAGGTTGAGCTTGTGATACAGGCCCCCTTATTTCTGCTCCAACATGTTGTGTAATTGTCGCACCAAGTAAAGCAAGAAGAGCGGTCTCCTTATGGATGAAATGGTCGATGCTGTGAGGTTTGCTAATGGCTCAGTTGTCAGCGCCAACAGCCTAACGTTAGAAACCTAGAAGGCCGAGACCACATTCGTAACCGCAAATGTTCAGTAGATGTGCGTACAGTTTGTTCTTGTTCAAATAGAAAACACATTTTTTTTCTGTCTCCCAGGAGGAGAACTCGGACCTGTTCCACGCCGTCCCGTGGTCCTGTGGAACTCTGGGGTTCCTGGTTGCAGCTGAGGTTAAAATAGTCCCCGCTAAACCCTGGGTGAGGCTGAGCTATGAGCCGGTCAGAGGGCTGGAGAACATCTGCAAACGCTTCACTGAAGCATCGGAGAACAAGCAGAACACGTTTGTGGAGGGCCTCCAGTACGGTCGGGACAGCGCCGTCATCATGACGGGAACGATGACTGACCACGCTGAGCCTGATAAGGTGAACTGTTTCAGATTTGTTTTCACATGTTTTATCAAGCCTCTCTAATCCACTCTACACTGGACCAATTTCAAAAATTGTTGTCCCCCTTAGTCACTTAAAACATGGGAAAATAACCTCAAGCTCAAATCTATGGAGGGAATTCACCTGGAAAAACATTTTAAGATTTTTTATAACTCTTAACTTCAGTGTTATATATTTGGGAAATGTACCAACCGGGCGGAAAAAGCAGGACAGATATTTACTACAGATACTTTTAGCTGGCAGTAGGACATTCTGGGTCTCTAAGGAACCACAGACTTGCATACTGCTATGTAACATAGCTTCTTTTCTTTTCTTTTTCTTCTTTTTTCTTCTCTTATAAATGTATATAATGTCATATGATGTTAAGCATTTCACCTCACTCAGGATGACCCTGTTTGTCTTATGTTGTCTGGATTGTTTTTTTGTTTTTTTTTGTTATAAAACAACAAAAAATAAAGTATAAAAAAAAAACATGGGAAAATTTGGTCCAGGTTGAAAAATACCAAAGTTACCCTTTAACCTCCATTTTTCCTCTCTGACGTCAGATTAACAGAATCGGCCTGCACTTTAAACCCTGGTTCTTTAAACACGTGGAGGGCTTCCTGAAAGGCGACCACGCTGGAGTTGAGTACATCCCTCTGAGACAGTACTATCATAGACACACACGCAGCATCTTCTGGGAGCTTCAGGTACTCACACACACACACACACACATACACACACATGCAGAGACTTTAGGAGTACATTAAGGTACTGCACATATCTGCCAGATATTAGCTTGTCATCATCTTATCAACTCCTTGCTCACTTCTCTTTATTACACTCTAATGCTCTTTCTCTGTCACACACACACACACATACACACATTTTGTACTCACATATACACACATACATACACACACACACACACACACACACACACACACCATTAGCCATTAGTGAGAAGGGCTTGGCATCCTTTCTTTTTCCGTAACAGTAAATGGTCTGATGAATTATGCATGGTATTGGTTTGACAGAGGCTCGCTCTGGGCTTTTGGGCGCTCTCTGTTTTTGTTGTGTAGACGGCCCAGAGGAGAGTCAGAAACGGGGCCGACCGACGCTTTGATTACATCGACAATTTGAGATAGATGTCGTTGATGTGTTGGAGATGTGAGAGAGTGTTTGGCGCTGGTTGGAAGGTTGTGGCTGCCCTCTGCTGGAATATAATATAATATAATATGATATAATATAATATAATATAATATAATATAATATAATATAATATAATATAATATAATATAGGATTGCAACTGGATTGTATCAGTGTCTCATCTATAGGGCTGCAAATAATAATTATTTTCATTATCGATTTAATCTGATGATTATTTTCTAGATAAATCAATTATTTTGGTCCATAAAATGTAAAAAAAATAGTGAAAAATGTCCATCCCAGTTTCTCATATGTCTTGTTTTGTCACTCCAAAACCCAAAGATATTCAGCTTTGTTGTTGTTGTTTGTCTTTCGGCTGCTCCCGTTAGTGGGTCGCCACAGAGGATCATTGATCCGCACATTGATTTGGCATAGGTTTTACGCCGGATGCCCTTCCTGACGCAACCCTCCCTCCCTGTGGGAGGAAACCGGAGAACCCGGAGGAAACCCATGCAAACTCCACACAGAAAGGCTCTGCCCAAAGATATTCAGTTTAATGTGATATAAAACAGAGAAAAGCAGGAAATATTTCTGCCATTTTTCTTACTTTAATGATTAATCGATTATCAAAATAGTTGACGATTATTTTTAATATGCTTTGGATTCATGTTATTGTAATATTAAATGTTAAGGGACTATGAAAATGATTTGGGAGGGGGGGCTGATTTTTTTATTTCATTGTATAAAAAGCCACAACCTCCACAGGAGTATTAGCATTTTCTTTGGACTCTCCTCATCTTTTTGATCAATTGTTCTCTTTTTAAAAAATAATACATTTCACAAGGGACTACTGAAATAAATAAAAAATGGGGCAAGATTTTTTTTATCTCATTTTTTTTTATTTTGTGAAGTCAACACCCTGATATTGTTCGGGATATATTAACATTGCTTATCCTGAGAGCAATGTTCATATTTGGCATGGGCATATGGCTTGATGAAAAGTTGACTTTCAATGTGCATATTGATAATATATTGAACAAGCTTGAGCCAAAACTGGGCTTTTTTCATTTGCATGCAACTTTATCCCCACTGGATTCTGCATAAAACACTGCATTATGTTTTGTAATAAATGCAGGCTCACACACAATGATGATTATTGTCATTATCGTTTAATCTAGCAAATCTGGAAAAAAACAGTAAAAAAGATGTCCATCACTAATTTCCAAAAGCCAACATGACATCTTGAAAGTCCTTCTGATTTCTGACCAACTGCACAAAATCTAAAATCAGTTATTTAAAACAGCAGAGAAAGACAGCAGATCCTCACATTTGAGCAACTGAAATCAGCAAATAATAAATGACTTAAACTTATTATAATTGTTCTTGCTTACTGATTCATTGTTTCAGCACTAGTTACAGCACAATGCATCATAGAGAGTCATTCTGGCATCATCTTTTAACCAGTTTGTGAACGTCTCTGTGTCTATTTGTGTCCTCTCTCCAGGATATTATTCCCTTCGGCAACAACCTGATGTTCCGCTGGCTTTTCGGATGGATGGTTCCTCCTAAGATCTCCCTGTTGAAGCTCACCCAGGGGGAGACCATCAGACGGCTTTATGAACAGCACCATGTGGTCCAGGACATGCTGGTCCCCATGAAGAACCTGCAGGCCGCCATCACGCGCTTCCACGAGGACATCGACGTGAGACTCTTCATGTGAACGAAGCCACTAAATACCGTGCTGTTTATAGTACATTCTCCTGTCTGAACTCCTGTGTGTGTTGTGTGATTTCAGGTTTACCCTCTGTGGCTGTGTCCCTTCCTGCTGCCAGCAGGCAGAGGGATGGTCCACCCCAAAGGTCAAGAGGACGAGCTGTATGTGGATATCGGGGCTTACGGAGAGCCTAAAGTCAAACACTTTGAAGCTAAAGCATCAACGCGTCAGCTCGAGAAGTTTGTTAGAGATGTGCACGGGTAAGTCTCAAATAATACCTGAAATCTAGCTTTCGTAACTAAGGTGATATCTTTATGATCAGTAGCGCTGTCCTCGACCAAAGAAAGACTTAGTGGACTAACGCTCATACGATTTTGTCAAAAAATCGATTAGTTAATTTAATCGACAGATCTGTTAAACTGAATCACACAAAAGCACCACTTTAAATCTCGTGTTTAGCAGAGGTGTGCTCAGAAGTGTTTTGAAATAAGTAATTCAGTATAAAAAAAAAATACTAATCAGTAAAAGAAATCTTAGTCAACTAAAACCAAAACGACCGATGAGTCGACTAATGGACTAAGACGGGGCGTATTGAACCATCTCATTTGCATAATGATGCAGAAATGCATGAAGAAATGTGTAAAGAAAAGAATACAGAAATAAGTTTGGGGTGAAATGCAAAGGGAAAAACATGCATAAATAAATAAATAAATGCATAAATACATAAGTAAATACATAAATTTAAAAATAAATATAAAATGAATGCAAAGATAAATAAATTATTATTTTTCAAATGAATAAATAAAAAACAAATGCAAAAATAAATAAACACATTTAAACATAAGTACATCACTAAATAAAAGCGAAAAATTAAACAGAAGAGTAAATAAATAAGGGAATTAATAAACAGATAAATAAATAAAGAAGCAAATTAAAACAGAAATATCAATTTATGTCACATTTTTGTCTGTTAATTAATGGCTACATTTATTTTCAATATTATTTTTGCTACATTTAATGACATATATTTATCGACATTTATTTATTTATTCATTTATTTTGGCAGGTTCCATCCTCCATAGGGGCTTTAAATCTTGTGTTTACCAGAGATGTGCTCATAAGTTTCTTGGAAATAAGTCATTCAGCATGAAAAAAGCATACAAAATTAGTACTAGTAATGAAAATGATTAATAAAGCTGAAAATATGTATATAAATATGTATACACTGGTGCATACAAAATATAATGCCGTTTGCATTCTTGCATTACATGTGCCATGTGCCTCCTGCAGGTTCCAGATGCTGTATGCAGATGTGTACATGGACCGAGAGGAGTTCTGGGAGATGTTTGACGGACAGCTCTATCACAGACTGAGAGAGGAACTGGGCTGTAAGGAGGCCTTCCCGGAGGTTTACGACAAAATCTGTAAATCTGCCCGACACTGACCTCCATCACTGGTACATGACCTCATAGCCCCGAGTCACAGATACACCGAGGCATCGTCTGCAACACACGTTGGCTGACTGCTTGGTATGTTTCAACAAAAACAAAAAAACGGTTTTACACAAAGATACATCTCAGAATTTGATATTAAGCTTTGCATACACCACCACAAGCTAAAGTATGTGTTACCTGGCAACCAAACTGTGTCTTAAGAGGCCTTTCTATCAATGTGAAGCAAGAGCACAAATATTGTGATGAAGTCATGAATGTATTTTCTTTTTCTTTCTTTTTTTGTACACAAATAGCTTATTTCAACATTCATTTTCAGATTTAATGTGCTGCTTGACTCAAAACCTCTGTACTTTGTACTTGTTGGGAGCATATTGCACCAGATGTTTTATTTTTTTCCTCTTTTTAATGTGTATTTTCATCCCTGTTTAACTAGCGTATCTGGTGTTCATCACAGATCTTTTCCATATTTCTCTACACACCTTTTATGAACAGGTCAGCCTTATCTACAAGTGCCATACACTTTGAAATCATGCCTACCTAATTAGCATCATGCACATATTTGAAAATCTATACTTCTGTGATGAAAATATGAAAAAAGAAACCAAACAAACTACATTTTAACTTATAGGATACCTATTTTGATATCAAAATCATATCATATATTTTCATATCAAAATCATATCACCAGGACTGTGTAAGGATTGAATTAATTAATTAATTAAAAAGCCTTTTTTTTTCTCATGTTTTTTTAAATATAGAATATGAATACCATGCTGCGCTACAGTAATAAAGGTTCACAGCTGTCACACAAACAGTCAAAGCTAATTTATTTTCTCGGAGCAGATTTGTTTGACTATTTGAATAACAGCACAGTACAAAGCTTTTTGTTTCTTTTGTTTGTCCTTCTGAAACTTTGATCTTTTTTGTTTTATGTGTTGGCATTAGTCAAATAAATGGACTGGCTCTTAACACTTATTTCACTTTATTTAAATAACAGAATTGAATAACGTTTTGTGTTTGTTTGTCTCTGTGTGATCTGAAAGGCATCATAACCAACCAGTGACTAACACAACTAACCAACTATTTCTTAATTGGACAGTTTCAAAATATACCGGTACTATGGCGAGCCGTTTTAGATACAATTGTAGATATTAATAATTATTTTTTGACCAGTTAGAATTCCAAGCCAACATATCCACTATGTAATTTTGGCTAGAAGCAATTCAAGTTTCAAGTTTCTTTATTTAACAGATGCACAACAGTTCCAACAAAGCAGTGGTTGGCAGTGAAGATCTTGGATCTCAGGTTCTCTTCAACAATGCTCATTAAATATTTATATGAGAAAGGAAAACCACACAAGTTAGAGCAAAACGAGAATCTGAGACATAAAATAGCGCAAGTAAATAAAATATAGGGTTTGAATACGAACATAAATATATATAGAGAATATACAAATTCTATTAAATTCTGTTTAATGATATCTTCAATTAATTTCTCACTTATGAAATTGTTGAATTCTTGATATCAATAATTTCTTACTCGTGGAAAAGTTCATTATAGATATCTGTAACTTAATAACAACTAGTCAACTTTTACCATTGACTTCTATTCAAACTCAATTACAGATATCTATAATTCAATTGTGACGTGTTATAATTCCAAGTCAATACATTCATAATGTAATTTTGAATAGTTGCTATTTAAATAAATGTTATGTGTTTTTCTTACTTCTGTTATTGGTTTTTAACACGTGTCTTATCATGTTTTTATTGGTCAGCTGTTGGTTTTAACTATGATATGTTTTTATTTTATTCTTTTGGTTTTAATTCACATCTTATTAATTCTTATTGGTTGGTTGCTGATCTTATTTATTTTAATTTTCATTCCTACTTCTTAATGGTTTTAATTCATGTGTATCATTCATGTGTCTGTTTTTAATTATGTTTACTTGTGTCTAATGTTTTATCTTTATCAGTTTAGTGTTTGTGGCTGCCACGTCCGTGTTTAATCACGTGTTGTGCAGCACATTGTGCTTCCACCTGGAACGAAATATGCTATTTAAATATGTTTGCTTGCTAATTAATACTATGATATCAACAACTCAATTCTCACCAGTCAAAATGTTAATTATCGATATCAACAATTCAAGTCTAACTAGTGACAATGTTCATTGCAGAAATCTACAATTGTTCTTAGGTTACAGGTATCAGGTAAATTGAGTTCTAATTTATATATCTAAAATTCAAATCTGACTAGTCAAAATTAAATTATTGATATGTCAGCTTGGAATTTTAACTAGTACGAATTCTAGATATCTAGAATTGTATTTCAGATATTTGAAATATAGTCTCGCATGGCCAGACCTGTCCATCAAACTTCTCTGGGTTGTTTGTATTTCTTTAAACCAATCTAGTGTTGGGGCAATCTTGCTTTAGTGGAACATTTGCAGGTGCATGTAGGATAGTCTTGCACAGCCAGATCTACATCTCCACAGCTGTGTCAACGCTAAAGAAAAGTCTGTCTCTATACATTATTATTCTGGTATAAGGGGGGAAAAGATGATCTGGGTTGTTTATATTTCTTTAAACCAATCCCAATGGTCTAGGTCAGGGGTCTGCAACCTGCGGCTCCGGAGCCACATGCGACTCTTTAGCTCCTCTCCAGTGGCTCCCTGTGGATTTTTAAAAATGGAAATGAATAACTGTTTTTTGTTTCATTTTTATTTATCATTGTTGTAGGTCTATGGTACGACGGTACGATGGAGGGTCACATTGAGGGAAAAGAAAAAATGAGATTTCAAGAATAAAGTCATATTACGAGAAAAAAAGTCGTAATATTATGAGAATAAAGTAATAATATTATAAAGTAGTAATTTTACTTATTTTCTTTTTTCTCGTAAAGTTCTGACTTTATTCTCGTAATATTACAACTTTTTTCTTGTAATATTATGACTTTATTCTGTAAATCTCAGATTTTTCTTTCTTTTTTTTTTTTTTTTTGCCTAAAATGGCTCTTTTGATAGTAAAGCTAGAGAAAAGTCTGTCTCTATACATTATTATTCTGGTATAAGGAGGGAAAAGATGATCTGGTTGTATATTTCTTTAAACCAATCAGAATCGTCTAGGGCGGTGCTAGGCAACAGGATGCAGCTCCGTCGCCTTGGAAACTAGATAACGCACACCGGAAGTGGCGGACAATGAAATTATACCCACAGTCTACATCCGGTGCTGGTGAGTTGAAGCTTCAACATCAACATGGATAAAACGCCTCATAAACCACTAAAAGACGCGTGTCGTCTGTGTGACACGACCTTTAATGATATAAAGGAGAAACATCAGTTGTTGTTCGGAGCTGTGGAGGTGAAACCAGCCTATACTTTAGCTCTGGAGGAGCTCACTGGACCACTAGAGACCTCAGATGAGTTCATATCAGTGTGCGGCTCCTGCAGGACGCTGTTAGACAGATATCACACCAGCTGCTGTGAGGTGGAGCGGATCGGCTCGTTGGTGAAGAAACTGACTCATAATAACACAGCTGACAGAGTTAAAGGAGGTTTAAATGAAGTTAAAGCAACTCAGACTGAAGACAGCAGCAGCTGTGACAGAAAACGGATCAAACTAGAGCCAGAGAGTCCTGAGAGGAGTCCAGGCTGTTCAGAGGTAAGGCAGCTTTATTTGTATACCACATTTCAGCAACATATATATTTTTATATATTTTTATTTATTTTTTTAATTTTTTTTATTTTATTTTTTCCATTTATTTATTTATTTTTATGAACTTTTAAATTTCTATATTTATTTGAGCTTTTTTTTACTGCCAAAAATAAATCAATAATTTACTCGATAAATAAATAAATGTGTTATTTATATGTAAGTAATAATATATTAAATGAACCAAAAATAATATTGTTTTTTTCTTTATTTTTTCTTTATTTTTTATTCTATATGTTCGAAATGAATTTTGAAATTAAATGAAATATTAAGAATATATAAGCATTAATTCATTGGTAAAATATGACATAAATTGAGATTTCTGTTTTAATTTGGTTAAATCTTTGTACTATATCTATTAGTATGGTATTATCTTTGTATTACTTCCCCTATTTATCTACTCTACTATATATTTTTATTTATTTATTTTTATGAGCTTTTAAATGTTTGTATGTATTTTAGTATTTTTTGCATTTATTTTAGCTTTTTCATGTTTTAAAACAGATGGTTACTTACAGAGGTTGCTGGAGACATAAAATGTCATTACGCATTACCATGGTGTAGTTCGTTTATATCCTAATGTTAGCTCTTTTTTTACTGCCAAAATAAAAAAATAAAAAAATAATTGATAAATAAATAAATATTTAATTAAATGAACCAAAAAGAACATTAAGAATACATGTAGGCATTAATTGATAAAAATGGAACTTAAATTGATATTTATGTTTTAATTTGCTTCTTTATTTATTTATCTTTGTATTACTTCATCTACCTATTTATTTTTTATTTTAGGCTTGTATTTATGTCACCGATCTTAGACTCTTTTGGACTTATGTTGTCAGATTTGTCTTTATTTCACAACTTTGTTGTATGCACTTTTTGCCATCGGTATCCCTTTGCATTAATTCATCTCATATGTTTCTTAATTGAAACACTAATTGGGTAACTTAACAACACAATCAATAACATTATTTTTCTCTGTCATGCTTTTACTGTAGTATTACACAAATACCAACAATAACTGTCACTAATGTCATTATGCCTTATTTTTTTTTAATTGCAGGCAGCTGTTAGCCGGACAGCAGGACATTCAGCCGTTGAGACGAGCAGTAGCAGGCCACAGCCCCTCCTCCGGTCCAAGCATGCACCTCAGCTACCTGTTCAGGCTTCTACTGAAGGAGCAGTGAGGAGGAAACCGGTCACTGTAGCTCCAGTAGTTTGGTCTGCTCATTCAGTTCAGGTAAACCATCTCACTAATTGCCACTAGACCATCTCAGTTCAAAATAAAATGGCATGGAAATTGGTATCAGCAGTCAAGTTAAAATGTGTTTCTATTTCTTGTCTTCCATCTTCTCTACTGTAGTCTGCCGTCTGTAGTCTGAAACCCAGACCTCAGCCTCAGTCCCAGCTCCAGTCCAGACATCTACCTCAGCCAACTGCCCTGTCGTCTGATGATGGAGCAGTGAGGAAGAAACTGGTCACCATCGCCCCAGCACTGCACTCACAGCCAGTTCAGGTTGGTTAACTTCACTTTAAAGGAACAGTTCACTTTAAAATTAACATTCTGTGATGACCTACTCAAGAACAGAACACACCACGGTGGCCACTGTCCTATTTCCAACCTCGACGCCCCTGAAAAACACTTTTTCCCCCCACTAGCTCCCTGCTCTCTGCTTGCTACATCCCGACTCCCGTTGCAGCTCTTCTTCTCTGCTCCTGTGGCAGCTCGACTCCCGATCTCCTCATTCACCTATTGCTGTCGCTGTCTCTCGTGTGTGTCGATGAATGGATGAGGAGAGACTAGTTGTTGAGGTCAAGAAATATCCTGAGCTATACGACCCACAGTGGCAAAAAGGATATTGCCTGGCGAGCCGTAGCTCTGGAGATCGGCTCTTCAGGTGAGAAAGTTTAGGAAGTGGGTGTCCACACATGATTTAAAGATAATGCAGAGGTAGAAGAAGTAGCCTACGGTACTCAGATCTTTTACTTTAGCAAAAGGCGTAATAACAGTGTGAAATTACTCACTTCCTATTGGTGCTAGGGGTGGCATTCGACGCGAGTCTATATATAAGAAGTGGACGTTGTCACCGTGGCATCACCCATTGGTTTGTGGACTACAGTTTTGAAGCATTTTGGCTGTCGCCGTCTTGTTTTTTTGCAACCAGAAGTGACACGAGAGGGTGGAGCTAAGTACAACCGAACGATAAACAAGACATTTTTAGGCGACCAAAAATTTTATAATTAACTTTCATGAGCTGAAAACACACTGTGAAAGGGTTTGAATTCTAAGACGAAAAGACGGAGCCATGCCCTAAAGCATCCCCTGCTTTATGGTCTATTTAACTCTAAATGGGAACATAATTTACTAAATGAACATCATGCTGTATTGAAGGAGACTTGAAACTAGCGATTGAGACCATAAACTCATGTTTACAATGTTTACTGAGGTAATAAATGAAGAAGCCCCGGGTTCGATCCCCGGTCTGGGCAGGGCTTTTCTGTGTGGAGTTTGCATGTTCTTCCCGTGTTCGCATGGGTTTCCTCCCACCACCTAAATATGTATCCCACACAATTTGATCTTGTGTGTTCTCCTTATTAATACATTACACAAATACCAATAAAACTGTCACTAATGTAATGATTCCTGTGCTAAAGTTCGTCTTCTTTTTTAATTGTAGGCAGCTGTCAGCCAGACAGCAGGACATTCAGCCGTTGAGACGAGCAGTAGCAGGCCACAGCCCCAATCCCAGCTCCTCCTCCAGTCCCAGCATGCACCTCAGCTACCTGTTCAGGCTTCTAACGAAGGAGCAGTGAGGAGGAAACCTGTTACTGTGGCTCCAGTAGTTTGGTCTGCTCATTCAGTTCAGGTTAGCAAACCGTTTCAAAGCAAAATGCCATGGAAATTGGTATCATCAGCCAAGTTGAAATGTTTTTCTATTTCTTGTCTTTCATCTTCTCTACTGTAGTCTGCCGTCTGTAGTCTGAAACCCAGACCTCAGCCTCAGTCCCAGCTCCAGTCCAGACATCTACCTCAGCCAACTGCCCTGTCGTCTGATGATGGAGCAGTGAGGAAGAAACTGGTCACCATCGCCCCAACACTGCACTCAAAGCCAGTTCAGGTTGGTTAACTTCACTTTAAAGGAACATTTCACTTTAAAATTAACATTCTGTGATGACCAACTCAAGAACAGAACAGCTGCCCCTATTATTTTCTATGTACACCCTCCACGCCGGTGGACGCCACTGTCCTATTTCCAGCCTCCCCGCCCCTGAAAAACACTTTTCACCCCCCACACCCCCAATAGCTCCCTGCTTACTACATCCCGGCTCCTGTAGAAGCTCTTCTTCTCTGCTCTTGTGGCAGCTCGATGTCCGATTCACTCACCTGTTGCTGTCACTGTCTCTTGTGTGTGTCACTGAATAGATGAGGAGAGACTAGTTGTTGAGGTAGATAAATATCCGAGCTAGCGTTATTATCGTGTTAACTTCTCAGGTACAATAATTCTCTCCGGATGTTTTATGGCTTCTTTTCACATCCTCCACTGCCTTGCGTTGACATTTCTTTTTCTTTTTTATTAATAAAAAGCAAAACAATGAAGTTTCTTTCCATGTTCTGTCATCCATTGTTCCATTACTTTTCCTGATGTTTCAGGTTTTTGCCGGGGTATCGTTTCAGTATCTGGTATCGAGATATTTAGGCAGGTTGTCGTGACAACACTAGTATCACCCCTCTCACTTTGTACAATTTGATCTAGTGTGTCCTCTTTGTTAATAAGTTACATAAATACCAACAATAACTGTCATGAACATCATTATTCCTGTGCTAAGATTTTTCTTTTTTTTTAAATTGCAGGCAGCTGTTGAGACGAGCAGTAAAAGGCCACGGCTCCTCCTCCAGTCCCAGCATGCACCTCAGCTACCTGTTCAGACTTCTACTGAAGGAGCAGTGAGGAGGAAACCGGTCACTGTAGCTCCAGTAGTTTGGTCTGCACATTCAGTTCAGGTAAACCGTCTCACTAATTGCCACTAGACCATCTCGGTTCAAAATAAAATGCCATGGAAATTGGTATCAGCAGTCAAGGCCAAGTTAAAATGTGTTTCTATTTCTTGTCTTTCATCTTCTCTGCTGTAGTCTGCCGTCTGTAGTCTGAAACCCAGACCTCAGCCTCAGTCCCAGCTCCAGTCCAGACATCTACCTCAGCTGACTGCCCTGTCGTCTGATGACGGAGCAGTAAGGAAGAAACTGGTCACCATCGCCCCAGCATTGCACTCACAGCCCGTTCAGGTTGGTTAACTTCTCTTTCAAAAAAATATTTGGCAGGTGAACTATCTGTCCATAGTACCCATTTTCATTCACATATCTAGAGGTCAGAGGTCAAGAGACCCATTAGTAGATACCATATATCAAACTAATCAATGCTGATACTGTATGCTAAAAGATAAGAGTGATTAGCCCACTCTTTGATGTTATCATTCCCATGATAGTCTAATAACAGAGTCTTCATTACTCAGAATCAACTGGTTGGTCGCGATACCGTGACAGGATGTGGTCAAAGCACACCATCACTTTACCCTGCACTGACTGCAGCAGCGTCGTTGGGACATGGTGCATCAACACTGTCTGCAAGCACAAGAGTACCGATGAGTAAGCAATCAAAGGTTTGTTGTTAAAAGGCAACCCAGAAACAATACTTAAGCTGGGCATACACACTGTACGATTTTAGAAATGTTGTTGTGTAATTCCTACTCCTACTGTATGAGACCTGGACAGTATGGCATGTCGATTTTGCAGAAAGAATTGGCGCTAAGCTAGCTATGATTTACTAGCTATATCTATTGTAGCCTACATTGTTATCGTGATAGCTACGCTCTGATTATTGTAAAAAGAGGAGAAAAAAGGTGCTGACGTTGGGGAATCGGCTCGTGGCTCAGCTTCAACTGTGTGAGAGCTGACCAAAATTTCTGACAAGTCAGAAATTCATCCGACGGCCGGTCGGGAGGAGATAATCGGTCCTCGGTCCCTCCCGTACACTGCATGGCAAACGATGCCCGACGAGGCTGAAATTCGGGCCAGAAACGGGCTAAAATCGTCCAGTGTATGCCCAGCTTTAGCTAGCTCTGAACACCCAAATTTGGACATGTAATGCTCAGTAATTATGGAAATCTCTTATCATTGACACATTTTAATCTCTTGTTTTCAAAGATCATCATAAGAACACCATTCTCCATGAGAAGTCGGATCGTTCGCGGACCTTTGGAGCGGGTACTGGAGAACATAGTTAAAGGACGTCTCAACAGAATTCCACATGCAATTATGTCTGTCCCCGGACTGTTTGATGCTGTGGTCAAAGAGGTGCTCGATGTTATCAAAAAGGAGTGCAAGAAGCTAACGAGCCTTAAATTCACATCTATTCTCCGACAGACCAGCATGAAAGACTTAAACAACTTCAAATGGATGGATGTTGTTGCAGAATGGAGGATGAACGCACCAACCTATCTTAAGTTCTTAGAGTCTGCAAGTTCTGTCTCCATGGAGGCCACTACGTCAAGAATACGGCCCGTCTCTCACAGCAAGACCAATAAATACAAATTACCGATGGCCGGGGCAATACTCCTAAATGCACGCTGTCCATCAATGTCAGCACATATGTACAGGAATGCTATGTTTATGTGCTGTGGCGGAGTAAAAAGACGTTTTCAAAGGCTAAACCAACTGGGTGTCTGCATATCTGATGGTAGGGCTCTTGCAAAGCTGAAAGAAATGGGACAAACATGGGACAGCAACTTCCTCCAATGGAAAGAAAGTGTATGCCAAGAGGACACGGCATCAAACCCTGCCTCTGGAGGAGCAGACAGCAGCGAGTTCACAGCTTCAGATGAATGCCAGGCAAGTCAACAAAATAAGAGTTATGTTGATACACCACATGAAAGAATTGTCAGTCAGGTGCTGTGTAATAACCTTTACTAAATATGTGTTCACCACAGGACAACGCTGAAAACAGGATGTCACCAGAGCTTGCAGCATCTATTAAGATTGAATCTGATGTCATGACACCATGCAAACTGTGTTCTGATGATGAAGATGAGGTATTAAAAATACAATTGTAGCTTGTAACTTAGAATAGACCATGGTGCAGATTAATGTAGGAAAAAGTATTTGATTTGTGTCTTTTTTTGTATTTTATTTGCATGTTTTGATTTTGTAGATATTTTTTATTTATTATTTTTATATTAATATTATTTTGCATATAGGAGTTGATTTGTTGACCAAAACGTGAACATTTTTCATGTATAAAAATAAATCAATAAAATACTATTTACAAAAATAAAATACAATTGTAACTCGTGAAAATTATATTCGTACTAGTTGATATTTACAATTCCTTTTATAGCTGTGATGGAATAATTGATACACAAGTTAACTTATATGAAGGAAGAGGCCCGGAGCTGATGATGTCTTACAAAAGAAGGTTTATTGAAGCTTGATCAAGGAGAATTGTCAGGTCTCCACATTGAGGTGCTCTCTGCGTGAAGGCCTCACAACTCTGCCCTTCCTGCCTTGTGCTCAGTGTCTTACCCCTTATCATGTTTTGACTTACTCCATTCCTCTGGCATCTCTGACCCTGGTTGCCCCAGCGACTGGCTCTACGGTCTCCCCCTACAGACACAGCTGTACAGATAACGGTGGCTCCTCTAGACAGGACTCCAACCCAATAATGTCAACAGAGGGACACTCTGACAAACACTCTGACCTTTCTACCGATAAGAGAGGAATTAATGGAAAATTCCATCACAATAGCTAGTCAGAATTTAATTTCAGCTATTGGAAAACGAATTTCCACTTGTCAAAATGTCATTGTATATATATTTAAAGCATTAGCATTTGTTGAATATTCCTGAAGCAGACATAGCATATTTAAATTCAACCAATGGCTATTTGGTACTGTGTAATGATATGACGGCAACATATCCAAATGCAATTGTTGATATCTGAAATGGGAAATTACATTTCCACTGTTCAATAATTTTCAACATGTAACATGAAATTCAGTTGTGGATATCTGTAGCCAAATTGTTATTCTTACCAGTGTAAAAGGTCTTACTATAAAGATATCTGTAAATCAGTTGTGACTAGTCGAAATGTAATTTCTATATGTGAAAACATTTTTGTAACATGTCAAAATTGTTTTACAGATATCTTAAAACAAAATGGCATTTTGATGTGTCATTTCCGCTAGTAAAAACTAAATCGCTACTAGCCAGCCTTGCTGATTAAATGTTAAAGGGGCTTGCCATACTGGTCCTGCATGTCAACCTCTCACTACTTCCAACCCACCAAAACTCTCTGAGCGGAGAAAAATGTTGAAAAATGTCACAAAAAGTTATAGTATAATATGTAAAAAAAAGAAAGTATGAAAAAAGTCATAGTATAGTATGTCGAAAAAAAAGTCATAGTATAGTATGTCGAAAAAAAAGTCATAGTATAGTATGTTGAAAATTTTCATTGAAAAACGTCACAGTATAGAATGTCGAAATATTTCATGACAAAACGTCATAGTGTAGTGTGTTGAATATTTTCATGAGAAAAAGTCATAGTATAGTATGTTGAAATTGTTTCTTTGTTTTTTTTAACAATATTTTTATTAAATTTTACATATAAACATATATACATATATACACATACAGACAGACTAACAATATTAATAATTAAATTATACAATGAAATGTTTAGTCAGAATTTCCACAGTAATCAAAGAAAGAGAGACATGACATTTCATGTATTTCACATATCTAACACAGAAAACAAATAAAAAAAATTAAGAGAAAAAAAAAAACCTCAAAGAAGAAGAAGAACAACAAAAAAAACCCTGAAAAAAAACATAACAACACCCAACAATTTCAACAACAGCACTCAGCAACACACAGCAGTTTCAATTTGACTGTGCCCCTTGACATCCAAGAAACTCCAACAAAGGTTTCAAATTCTGCTGCTTTTCCTCTGGTTATATATGTAAGTCTCTCCAGTACAACACGAGATGCCATCTCCCTCACCCATACATGTATAGAAGATAAATCCATTTTTCTCCAAGACAAAGCTATCATTCTCCTGATGTCGAAAATTTTCATGAAAAAACGTCACAGTACAGTATGTCGAAAATGTTTTGTGAAAAAACGTCACTGTAAAGTATGCCGAAAAATTTTGTGAAAAAACTTAGTATATAGTATGTCAAAGATTTTCATGAAAAAACATAATATATAGTATGTCGAAATTATTGTGAAAAAAAGTCACAGTATGTCGAAAATTTCATGAAAAATCGTCATAGTATAGTATGTCGAAAAAAAGTCATCAAAAAGTCATAGTATAGTGTGTCGAAAAAAAGTCATAGTATAGTATGTTTAAAAAAAATCATAAAAAAGTCAAAGCATAGCATGTCGCAAAAAATCATACTATAGTATGTCGAAAGAAAATTCATAGTATAATATGTCGATAAAGTCATAAAAAAGTCATAGTATAGTATGTCGAAAAAAAGTCATAATACAGTATGTCGAAAAAAGTCACAGTATAGTATGTGGAAAAAAATTCACAGTTTAGTATGTCGAAAAAAAGTCATCAAAAAGTCATAGTATAGTGTGTCGAAAAAAAGTCATAGTATAGTATGTTTAAAAAAAATGATAAAAAAGTCAAAGCATAGTATGTCGCAAAAAATCATACTATAGTATGTCGAAAGAAAATTCATAGTATAATATGTCGATAAAGTCATAAAAAAGTCATAATACAGTATGTCGAAAAAAGTCACAGTATAGTATGTGGAAAAAAATTCACAGTTTAGTATGTCGAAAAATTTCATGAAAAAACGTCATAGTATAGTTTGTCGAAAAACTTCATAAAAAAAAGTCATAGTATAGTTTTTTTTCGAAAAATTTCATAAAAAAAACATCAATAGTTTTTTCGAAAAACTTCATGAAAAAACGTCATAGTATAGTTTTTTCAAAACGTTTCATAAAAAAAACGTCATAGTATAGTTTTTTCGAAAAAATGTCATGGAAAAAAATTCATAGTAAAATTGAATGAAAAAACGTCACAGTATAGAATGTTGAAAAATTTCATGAAAAAACGTCATAGCATAGTTTGTTGAAAAATGTCATGAAAAAACATCATAGTACAGTTTTTTTGAAAAATTTCATAAAAAACGTCATAGTATAGTTTTTTTGAAAAATTTCTTAAAAAAAGTCATAGTATAGTTTTTTTGAAAAATGTCATAAAAAAAACCCGTCAGAATAGTTTTTTTAGAAAAACTTCATGAAAAAACATAGCATACTTTTTTCGAAAAAATCATGAAAAAACATAGTATAGTTTGTCGAAAAATTTCATAAAAAAACGTCAGAATAGTTTTTTCGAAAAACTTCATGAAAAAACGTCATAGTATAGTTTTTTCAAAACGTTTCATAAAAAAACGTCATAGTATAGTTTTTTCGAAAAAATGTCATGGAAAAAAATTCATAGTAAAATTGAATGAAAAAACGTCACAGTATAGAATGTCGAAAAATTTCATGAAAAAACGTCATAGCATAGTTTGTCGAAAAATGTCATGAAAAAACATCATAGTACAGTTTTTTTGAAAAATTTCTTAAAAAAAAGTCATAGTATAGTTTTTTCGAAAAATTTCATAAAAAAACGTCATAGTATAGTTTTTTCGAAAAATTTCATGAAAAAAACGTCATAGTATAGTTTTTTTCAAAAAATGTCATAAAAAAGACGTCAGAATAGTTTTTTTCGAAAAACTTCATGAAAAAACATAGCATAGTTTTTTCGAAAAAATTCATGAAAAAACATAGCATAGTTTGTCGAAAAATTTCATAAAAAAACGTCGTAGTATAGTTTTTTCGAAAAATTTCATAAAAAAAACATCAGAATAGTTTTTTCGAAAAATTTAATGAAAAAACGTCTTAGTATAGTTTGTCGAAAAACTTCATAAAAAAAGTCATAGTATAGTTTTTTCAAAACGTTTCATAAAAAAACGTCATAGCATAGTTTTTTCGAAAAAATGTCATGGAAAAAAAATCATGGTAAAATTGAATGAAAAAACGTCACAGTATAGAATGTCGAAAAATTTCATGAAAAAACGTCATAGCATAGTTTGTCGAAAAATGTCATGAAAAAACATCATAGTACAGTTTTTTTGAAAAATTTCTTAAAAAAAAGTCATAGTATAGTTTTTTCGAAAAATTTCATGAAAAAACGTCATAGTATAGTTTTTTCGAAAAATTTCATGAAAA
>CAKAOH010022285.1:0-14379 GCA_916701665.1 Sebastiscus tertius
CCCTATCTCTCTGACCTCCTCTCCCCCTACCAACCTCAACGGTCCCTCAGATCCACCTCAGCTGGTCTACTCTCCACCCCCAAGTCCAACCTCCGCAGCTTTGGGGACAGAGCATTCTCCAGGGCAGCTCCCAAGCTCTGGAACTCCCTCCCACCACTCATCAGAGACTCCGATTCCCTCACCATATTCCAGTCCCGCCTCAAAACCCATCTTTTCTCCTCTGCCTACTTGTAGCCCCTCTGTCCCCCTACCCATTTGTCCGTGTGTATGTATGAGAGTGTGCCTGTGTATGTCGCCTGTTTTTTTTTTTTTTTTGTTGTTCGTCTACTGTTTGTCTCACACCGTTTCCCCCCCTGAATGTGTAAAGCATCTTTGAGATCGCTAAAAGTGCTATATAAGTTTAATCTATTATTATTATTATTATTATTACCTTGTGCATGCTCATGGGGGATCTCTCGTTGGGTCTCTAGATTATGGAGTGTAGTCTAGACCTGCTCTCTATGACAGGTGTCTCGAGATAAATTCTGTTATCATTTGACGCTATATAAAAATAAATTGAATTGAATATCCAGCTCTTCAAAGCCGCCAGACTCCATTCACAAAAACAGTGATTTGACCTCTCAGAACAGGAGAGTAGCTGGTCTACCGCTGCATCCATCGGTTAGTTAGTTTGTGTTATTGTGTGACTTTCTGATCTGAACTAACGTGGCGTCCACAGCAGTACATCGCTTAGCTTCCTGACGGTACTCCTGTCTGCTTCTCCACACTGGGAGCACGCCGACTGCCATCTAAATGACTGTATTAATACACTGACTATAAGGATGTATATAATTTATATATACTGTATTAATACACTGACTATAAGGATTTAGCTTCATCTGGTTCTTTGAAGTTGACTTCAAGTAAAATATGAATTAAAATATTTGTCACTGAAATAAACATTTGACTTTATTAGGAATTCTCTTTTGTTTAGTGCAATGAAACGCAGCTGCAGTATGTGTGTGAAATATCATGACTAATATCACGTCTCATCTCATTGTAGTGGTGTTGTTGATGTGTAGCCCCTCAGTGGTTCGAACAGTATTGGTTGTGTGTTGCAGAGACTACCAGGAGAGGTTTGAGGACTACCCTCGCTCCAGGACTGCTCTCATCCCTTTCATCCTGTAACCATGACGACGGCCAATCATCTCCAGATGTTTCCCTCTGCATCTTCTGGACTTTAAAACGCTGCCGAGTGTCAGGAGCTGATTAATTATTATTATTATCAATTCTTCAGATAGACGTTACCTCACCGCACCTCACCTCAAGTAACTAAGTATATTCACTCAAGTACTGAAGTATATACAGTATATAATAATAAACGATGATGTATTATTGTAGATTAAACTACCAGCAGTATGTAAAGTCATTGAAATAAGCTCCACCTTTACCAGTTGCAACATTGAAGTGATGAACACATTAATGCATCAATAATATAATGTAAATTAAACTGCAGAATGAGCACTTTTACTTTTAGTACTTTAAGTATATTTTGATGCTACTTTTGTAGTTTGACTTGAAAATAAAATATCTAATTGTGATTATTTTTGACTGTTATTTTAATTGTAATATGATTTGTGATATTAGAGGGAATGATCATTTTTACATCATTATTTTAACTTTCATTAGAAAACATATTCCAATGATTATGATGTGATTGTTGGGATCTGTACCAAACAAAGATGTTTTATTAATTCTGTAGAATATGATGTGGATCATCACCACAATATCAGGGACCAATTGTTTATTTATTTTATAATAAATACAGTTATTTCTGAAAATAAAAATCTTAATTTTTGTCTTATTAACACTGTGATGAGGGTCAATTAGTGAATGCAGAATATACACATCACCTGTCTGTGAGTAAATGCGTGTTTATTATTTGAATGGGCCCAAATGTTTCACGGAATACTTGAATATTAAGAGAAACACATAAAAACAAATTAATTAGATCGACGTCCGTGCTTTTATTTTGAAGTACGTCCGCACAAACTGCAAACATGCGCGTCGTTGGGGTCACGTCATTTGTGCGTCGTCTGCGTAGTCTGCGTAGTCTGTGAATCACATCCTGAAACTTGGTCTCATTTATTCTGCTCCTGTAAATTTACATGTGAATTGTGGAAAGATGTCAATAATTTAATACTTGTTAACATTTTCTCAGATTTTGCACTGTACTGTTGAAATATTATATTAGGTTGCTACGGTTACAGTGACAAAGACTAATGCATTTTTTCTTATTAATTTAATTTAAATTCTCGTGAAGTTCCACATTCGCAAGTGTAAATTTACCCAAAAAAAGCCTAATTTCTTTGTATTTATGAAAGAAATGGAATTATATCTGTCAACAATTTCTTCCCCACAAGACTTTTTTAAAAAAGCAATGAAAACAATGAATGTATGCAATATCTTTAAAGTTTTTAAGTGAAATTATTGTCATACTCTCACGTGGTCTCTTTTATTATTATCTACTTATTTATTTATTTATTTTATTGTGTTTTTTATTTTATGTTGGTTTTGTTTCATTTCTATTGTCCTTTTATGTTTGGCACAGCTCTTTGTTTATGTTTTGTTTATTTTGTATGTAAATGTTTTTAATGTTTTCTACGGTTACTATGGATACTGTCATTTTTGAAATAAGAAAAAAAAAAGAAATCGACGTGCGGCTGCGTCATCTGCGTCGTCTACGTAGACTGCGTCGTCTGCGTCGTTACGTCACACATCTAACGTTAATATCCACAACAAACATGGCAGACGGTGAGTTGATTGTTGATCATTGATCAGCTTCTGATCAGGTTTATCACCGGTTTTTATTGATTGTTTGTTTCTTTGCTGCGTGTTTCCGGTTCGATTTGATGATTCGGTGACTCAGTTTGAACAGCAGAGCTTCATTTCACCGGTTAGTCCCGTTAATGTCCCGGTAAAGTCCCGGACAGAGCGCGTTCATCTGATGCTAAGCTAACAGGCTAACGCAGCTTCAGCAGCTCTCAGTGCTTCTCTGTTCCACACAATGCTCTCTGCAGGTCTTTACATCAGTGTGAAGGGCTAAACAGAGTATCAACCTCGTTATTATCATTATTATTATCTTTATTATTATTATTATTAGTATTATGATCATTATTATTAGTGTTAGAGAGCAGTAAAGGCTGAATATGGTGGATCTGTGGGAGGTTTGGTGGTTTAGTCTCATTCTCTGTTGGAAGAAGACACAAACTGGAATAAACAAACTTATTAGTCACATGTTAGAACAAACATCAGCATTATTATGTCATATATTCAATACAGGATTGACTTTAACGAACATAACATCCCACCCACACGCCGGCTCTCTGTTAAAGGGACTGTTAGTGAGAGGAACAGTTGAGCAACGATCATCTTTAAACGTCTGACTGAAAGTTGAAACAACAAACAGACGGTTAATTTAGGAGCTGCTCTGATCTCAGACTGAAGAGAACTAAAAACTGTCTGCTTTGTCTTTCAGATCACACAGACGCAGATCAGTCCATGGAGGGACACACTCCTGTGAGTACTATGCACTACTACGCACTACTACGCACTACTACACACTACTACACACTACTATGCAGTACTATGCAGTACAACGCAGTACTACACACTATTACACACTACTACGCAGTACTAAGCAGTACCAAGCAGTACTACACAGTACTACAACACCCTGTACATAATACTGATTAAAGGAGCAGTCCAACGTTTAGTGACGTCCTGTAGAGACGAAGGTCAGGACGTGGTCCACCTCCGGGTCTGAGAAGTGAAGCCAATGTTTATTATCGTTATTGTTACATTGATGAATTAATAAACCAATTGTTTGATGATGATGATGATGATGATGAGGATGAGTCGTTTGTTGTTAAAGTTTTTATTTCAAACCAGTGAACATGAATCTTCCTGCAGGTGTCTGAAAACCCTCACGCAGAGTACGGCCTGACGGAAAACATCCAGGTAACACACACACACACACACACACACACACGCACTGTGTAATGAGGGGGTGAAGGCAGACTCCCAGCATGCTTTGCTGCTGCTCCTCAGAGGACGGTGGAGAACGAGAAGGCGAGCGCAGAGAAGATGTCCAAGCAGAAGGTGGACCTGCAGGCGCTGCCGACCCGAGCGTACCTGGACCAGACGGTGGTCCCGATCCTGCTGCAGGGTCTGTCGGTGCTCGCCAAGGACAGGTGGGAACGCCACACGCTACACGCTACACGCTTTATAGGCCCTGGGTTTAGCCTGTCAGAGCCTCTATCAGCGATGAGGCAGTAGAGAACAGAACGCTCTGTAATAAAGACAACTTTATCATGAAGAATCTGATCAGTTCTGTCAGTCTGAGCACGTTTACATGCTCACTAAGGTTCCACTGTTGTTCTGAATGGGATCCAGGTCGAATCACTGCAGGGTTGTGTGGCGGCGAAAGAGAGAGTCACTTTAATGGCCCTTTACCTGTTAGAGCTGGACGATCCACCTCTCTCCTGATTCTATACTGTCACCATACCTGGCTGCTGATTCGATTTATTGTGATTTTTAAGTATTGTGATTCGATATTCTGATTTATTGTGATTTTTGTTAACTTTTTTAACACTACACTAGGGGGAACAGTTAAATCATACACTTCTAGGGACTTTTACTTATCTTATCGAAAATCTTTAAATGAATCCAGTAAAATGTTTGATTTTCAGCATGTATGTAGTCAGAGACGTCCTGAAGTCAAATAGATCAGGATCATTGTCAGGAATTATTGATTACATTTATTATCCAGCAACCCAGAAATCAAAGAATAAAGACATTTCCCTTCTTTTTAATTTATAAAGGACATGTAGTGTTTTATACTTCTGGTGAATATAATCCATCAATCTGATTTCCATAGATGTATTTTGTAAATACAGTTCCCTTTGTTAACGTCTTATTTTGAAAACCAGACGTAGTTACTACTTCCTGTAACTTCTCCAAAGTGGTCTCTAGCTCTCCCGTCAGCTCCGTTCTCTTTATCCATCATGGTCAGCTCCATCGGGGCCGTTTCCATGCAGAGAACAGACATGTCAGTATCTGGGTGCTCTACAGTCGTAGCGTCGGCCCATTTGACCACGGAGACGAGAGCGACGGCCGGCTCCACCGCCGCGTTACCGCCATACCGTAACGTTTCCTGTCCGTGACGGAGTTAGCATGCAGCTTTAGCTCTGCTCTGTGTAGCTCTGCTTTTCCTGTCAATGTGTGAAATCCAAAGTGTTTCCATCCTTTACTGGATGTGTAGTGTTTACCACGCTGGATTTAACATGGGAGGGTGCAGGTCGTATCCACGCTGACCCTCCAACGTTTTGTACCTCCTCGCTGCGTTTTGTTTTGGTTGACGGATACGGAATGGATATGACGTCACGTTACTCAGACTACAACAATAAAAGCGGTAACTTCCTTCTACCTCCACAGAGACTCAGATGAAGCAGATAGATCCATTCTGGTGTTAAAACATCGATTTAGAAATCGTAAAAAAATCTCATAATACATATGTGAATGAATTTTTTTCCACCCGTGTTAACTGTGACGATAAACGTCTTTAGTTTCCTCGTGGCTGGGTTGCAGCTCTGGATCGACGGTTGTGTGATTGTCCACCGTAGCCTTACGTCGGGTTTTGTTTCTGTTTCAGGCCGCTGCGTTCTTTTTCTCATTCTAAATGAATGAGAGGAGCATGTTCAGATGAAGACGTGTATGATCTGCTGATATTATTGTTATATATGATATGTTATATTGATTTATATAGATGTTTGATTGTGAACTGACTCCTTCCTTCTGAGAGCGTCATAACGTTAGCTTCCCTTTTAGAAACGTGAGCGACGCCGGCTCACGCTTTCATGTTTCAGCTGTTTTCTTGTTGCTTCCTGTTGATCTCTCAATGGATTGTAGAGGAATTCAACTCTTAATTAAGTAATTAGTTCATCATGTAGATTTAATCTCTTTTTCATCATGAGAAACAGTTCAACAGATCATTTGTTCTTTGTGTTTTGCCAACCAGAGGTCAGCAGGTTTTAAATCCACATGAAATCAATGTTTTGTTTTGTTTTTCTCCTCCAGACCTCCGAACCCCATCGAGTATCTGGCAGCGTTCCTGCTGAAGAACAAATCCCAGTTTGAAGAGAGAAATTAAACTCTGAAGTCATTTCATACAATAGAAACGTGTGTTTGTTAATGCTAGACTGTTTTTTTTTATCCACAATAAACATGTTGATGATGTGAAAGAGGAGCTGGCTCTCTGGGACTTTATTCTAGATTTGGAGAATAAATCAGAAATGTATGAGAAAAAAAAAGTTGTAATATTTTGAGTCATATTTCCATTCAGATGACCAAACAGTTGCATATAAACCAAAATATAAATACGTTCTGTTCTCAGTGATCAACCTCCGAGTCTGAGAAGTGAAGCCTTAAATCTGCGTCCTCTCTACCAGCCAGCAGGGGGCGACTCCTCTGGTTGTATAGAAGTCAATGAGAAAATGAGCTTCTACTTCTCTCTTGATTTATTCCCTCAGTAAACATTGTAAACATGAGTTTATGGTCTCAATCTCTAGTTTCAAGTCTTCTTCAATACAGCATGATGTTCATTTAGTAGATTATGGTCCCATTTAGAGTCAGATAGACCATGAAGCAGGGGATGCTTTAGGGCGGGGCTACCTGGTGATTGACAGGTCGCTACCACGGCGTTGGTAGCGACGCACAGACAACACAGTTGTCTGTGTTTACATCTTACAACTTTAACCCTTTCACAGTGTGTTTTCACTTCATCAGAGTTAATTAGAACATTTTGGTCCCCTAAAAATGTCTTATTCAGCGTTCAGTTGTACTTAGCTCCATTCTCCAGTATCACATGGTGACGGCCAAAAACCAAGATGATGAAACCAAGATGGAGACGGCAAAAAAACAGATTGTGTTGCAGCTCTGGGTTTGGTCTCCACCAACTCCTGAGGGAAATATCAGACTCTTCAGCTGCTAAATGTTCCGCTACGTTCACCAGCTGGTCTCTAACTGGGTCTGTAAAGTGGCTTTATCAAAGTTTTTATTCTGAAAACAGCTGAGACTGAACCAGAGACAGGAAACGATCTCTGAAACCAAAACTAGGAGCTAAAAGAGACTAAAAAAAGCTCCAACAGAAAAATTAAAGTTGGATAGAATCATTTTTTATTTCTTCAGCTCGTGACAGAAGTCTGACTTTGAGTTTGACTTTATTGCACAGAACAACGAAATAAACCAAAATGTCATCAACATGTTTCAGTTACAAAATAAAATACTAAATAACACCTGAATCATTTCTACCAAATATATATAAAGACCCCGTCAGACAGTCGGCTGGTGTTAATAAAGCTAGTAACGTTTGAACGGTGAAACAAAATGTAAAAACAACTTGATAATATCTCGTTTTGTAAACATCCAAATATAGACGTTTCAAATATTACAGAAAAGTAGGACCATAATAATGTGAGATTTTGAGAATAAAGTCCAAATATTACGAGAACATTTTGAAATATTTCGCGAAGAAAAGTTTTCATATTTCAAGAAACAAATCCTAAGAAACAAAAAGTCAGAATTTCTCTAGAAAGTCAGAATATTTCAAGAATAAAGTTGTAAGATTTTCAAAGTAAAGGCATAAGACTGAGTGAATGCTCTGCATTTTGTTCTCGTTAGACTGAAATATAACAACATTTCTTCCTCTAAATATCACCTTTCTTCTCTTATGAAATTAGTTTTACTCTCATAATATTCTGACGTTATTCTCCAGATCCCTGATTATGTCTCCGGTCCGACAGCGGACCTGATGCTCCTCGTTCAGAACGACGGAGCTGAAACATTTATCATTTAATAAAAACCAAAAACTATCTGAGTGGACGATGATAAAACGTTTGCCTAGAAAATTGTGAAAATTCTGCCGTTATAATTTCTCACAACCCAAATGATGATGTATTCAACAAGCTTTTATTGTGAAAAGCAAATCTATTTCATTTACTACAAATATACGACAGAAAAGCATCTAAACCTGGAACCAGAGAGCGTTTAATCTTTTCATTTAGAAAATCACTATAAACTAATAACTGATCATAACAATAGTTACTGATTGAATCAGATCTGTTGACGCTTTCAGGTCACGTTTTATTTTTGCAGATCGAAGAAGTGAAATGAAAAATAAAATCGAAACGTGTTTCAGCGTTCGTAGTATTTATTCTTTTTTCTAATCTCTGGTTTTATTCGGCTGTGAGCGGCAGATAGTTGGTTCTGTTTAAAAGGTTGAGCTGAATTCATCGACGCTGATCTGAGTTTAAATGTTGGAACATTTACAACATTAATATTCTGTCAAATAAAAATAAAATAAGATATAATCGTTGGTGATAAATTTACAAACTTGTTCCACCGAAGAAATATTAAAGTTCGTATTTTAGTTCAGAATCTCCCGTTCTGCTGTGATGTTTAGTCTCACTCTACGTTATCTGTAGCGTCCTGATGAGGTCGTTTAGCGCTCCGCCTCACACCGTGATTATTCCTAATTACTAATAAAATGTTAATTATATAAATCAGCTGGTTTCGTGTTGAAGAGTGAACAACCTGCATCACAGCGGTGGCGTCAGGTCACATGACCTCCTCAGGAACTGAGACACGTGTAGCCGGCTGTGGGAACCAATCAGGACAGTCGATAACAACCTGCAGCTTGTTGGCGTTGACTGACGGGAGCGTCGGCCAATCGCATGCAGCCATCACAGCGAGCGTTAGATTCAGAGACTTTACGGGATCTTTAAACTATTCGTCAGGTGATCAGGAACACACCTGAGCAGGTAACGTGCCGCCGCCACGCCGGCTTCCTCTGTCTGCATCACATCACTTCCTGTGGTTCGGTTCCCCAAACAGACGTTTAAAGATGAGTAGAAGACGGCGCAGGACATAGTCTTTGTACGTTACAATCGAGAGGTGGCGGCGGCCCTGTGGGATGACGAGGAAGATAACGATGATGAAGATAAAGACGATGACGAGGAGGCGGCGGCAGGTGAGGTGGGCGGGGCTTCCTCTCAGATGTAAAACTGGTGGTCAGCCAGGTTGTCCATGAAGGGCTGAACCAGGAAGTCTGTGGAGAAGTAGAAGACGAGGCCGAAGGTGATGGAGATGGGCAGCGCCGGCAGAGCTTTCTTAAAGATGGCCAACAGCAGCAGCGTCAGGCACAGACCCTGAGACAGGTGGACAACAGGTGGACAACAGGTGGACAACAGGTGGACAACAGGTGAGTTACAGCTGCTGGAGAACAGGTGAGTTACAGGTGAGTTACAGGTGAGTTACAGGTGAGTTACAGGTGGACAACAAGTGGAGAGCAGGTGTGTTATAGGTGTGTTACAGGTACAGCGTATAACTTACGATAAGAATGGCGACGAAGCAGGCGAGCGTGGTGTTCCAGTCTCCACCCGTCGCTGCAGCTTTTCCAACCAGAACGCTGTAGAAGATGAAATCACCGAGACCGAGCTTCACCCCTCCTGCAGAGACATGAATCACACCTTTAATGTCCCACAGAGACACCATCACACCTTTAATGTCCCACAGAGACACCATCACACAGAGTGTTTTATTTCTGGGATTTAAACTCACGGTCCTCCTCCAGGTCATCATCGGGAAACGACCGGGTCTGTCTGCTCTCAGGCTCCGCCCCCCCGCTGCTCTGCTCCGCCTCCTCGTCTGAAAAACAAAACGTTGGCAGGAAGATAAACACATCTGGATCATCAGTGTGTGAATTTCATAATTTAGAAACTAATCAACTCAATTAATAAATTAAAAAAACACGTCATACTTTATAACACTTTTATAAAAAGAAAGAATTTTTTGGCTAATTAAATTTGCATTAAAATAACATAAAAGCAATTACCATGAAATTTTGCAAATCAGTGATTTTATTCCGTTATTTAACTGATTAAAAATTTATTTATTTATAATTAGTTTCACAAAAGTGAAAACTGTAAAATTAATTTTACAATTTTTTATTTTATTTAGAAAAACATTCTGTAATATAAACTTAATAAATCAATTAGCATTTTTTTAAATAATAAATGAAGTGGTCATCACTGATCCTCCATACAGTCGATCATCACACTGTTTAAAGAAGCCATTAGGTTGAATCATCAGATTTACTGGTGTTCATATTATTTTGTCCACCCTCTCTCATTTCCCATGATTCCTTGCAGTGAATAGCTGTTTGTGGTGTTGTGACCTGTTTCGTTTCCGGAGCGCTGAGCGTCCGCCGGGCTCGCCATCCCCACCGTCCACATCATGGCAGCTGAACACAAACACAGAAAAAGAACTTCAATTGTTGAAAATATTATTTTTTTGAATATAAAATCAATTAAAACGTTGCTTTAATGTTAAAAGTCTTATTTTATCTTAAAATGTTAGCACCCTGGTGGTGTCGGGGGTTAAAGCACCGACCGTCTAATCCACCTCTTGTGCTGCGAATTTACATAGCCTGGCCCTGATCCATCCAGACCCCATTCAGTAAACAAGCATTTTAAAAGTTGTCTGCTTGTTGTCATGGTAACAGACCTGACGAAGCATGAATTCAGACTTTTTACTAATCAGCATCATTGTGTAGTTATTTCAGCATCATTTTGATCTGTTTATTGATATTAAATCACAGTTTATTTTGGGTTCAGACCGCAGTAGAGACGTGTGTCTGCTAGATACAGTCACTGTATGTGAATACAGCTCGCCGCCGGGTGACGTTATGAACCCAGACACGACGACGTTTGGTTTTCTGACATATCTGGGACTTCACCAATATAGACAAAGCAGCAACAGAGGTTATTTCTTCCATGGCTGATGGAGTAGATGTTGTTGGTATCCATGGCAATAGCCCCCCCTCCTCCTCACCCTTCCTCCTCAACATCAGAGCGTTGCTACGGCAACAACATGTCAAGCTGCTCCTGAAGGATCATTTCTTCTGCTGAACATTTAAAAGCTGAATGGACTCACAGGAGTAGATGAGGGCGGGGAAGATGGGCTCGTTGCGTTCCTGAGCCGTCTCCACCAACATCCTGAGAGGACCTTTAGGAGACAGGACGGCCACCAGGTCTGCAACAACACAAACAACCAGAGCAATGCATGATGGGACGGCTGAAACACAGACTGAAATATCCACATTATCTAAACCTACAGCAGCGTGTTCCAGCGGTAGTGTGTGTTATAATAATAAGAATAAGAATAAGAATAATTGATGTTTTCAGGGTTTGAATGAGACACTGTTCACAGATACGGCGACTCACCGTAGATGGAGATGGCGCCCAGGATGACCCATGCCGACCATTCGGGCAGGTACTTGATGAAGACGAGGGCCATGAGGGCGCTGATGAGGATGAGGTAGGCCTGCTGCAGCTGGAGGGGGCCCTTCCAGTGGATACAGATCATCCCCACCGCCCCGAAGTTCCAGATGATCACCCCCACCGTCGGGTAATCCACCGCCAGGTTGTATGTCTTAAACACCTCACTGGGAAACAGGAAGAGCACCGGGATGCAGCTGAGCTGGTGACATGTTTCCTCAGCGTGCAACACTTTTAAAAACATCCCAGACAGGAAGTCAGAATGTTGATCTGCAGGTTAACACACATGATGCCAGAGCAGGACTCACCCCAGGTACATGAAGCTGAACCAGAAGAGCAGCATGAGGGAGGACAGGATGAGCCAGCCGTGGATGAACTGAACAACACAAACATCAAATCAGCGCCGTCTCGCAGCAGGAAGTTCAACTACGGCGACGCGTAAACGTTTAACACTTTCACAGCTTTACGCTACATGTCCACCAGATCCGACGAGGACGCTGGGGGACTCGCTGCGCCACAGTGACCCACTGGTGACGCTCCCTATCGTTGAATGCACCCGATTGGTCCCTGGTTCTCCGCTCGCCGTTTCAAACAGGAAACAACATGGCGGCCTGCTCCTGATCTTTCTGTCATTACGTCTAAACGATCCGCCAAAATCTGAAAATGTTTGAGGCGAGAAATCGGTGATGTCACTGCTGAGTCGAGTCTCACAGCTCGGTGAAGGTTTGGTGAGCCGGACGCGTCGCGCTGGATGAGCTCATTTGCATAAAGTTAGGATTTTTGTTTAACTGACCTTGTAGCAGCGATACTTGTAGAGGACGACCAGGAAGATGGTCATGACCACGATGACGCTGATCATGATGATGGTGTTGAGGACGGAGTTGAGGAGCCGCCGGCCGACAGACGCGGTGTTCTCCGTGAACGGCGTGTAGATCCTGCGGGGGATAAACATGGTCGTCAGCTGTGGGTGGGCGGAGGAGGCGAACATGTGGCGGCTGAAGCGTGGACCTACAGCTGCTGGTCAGTCTTCTCCGTGTAGAAGCTGACGGACTTGATGGTGGCGACCACCACCACCATGCAGAGGGTGACGGGGATGAACAGCATGATGACGTGCTTGGCGCCGTACTTCAGAGTGAGCTCCTCATCGTCTGCATCCACCTCCTGATCTGAGCCTCCGCCGCCTCCGCCTCCGCCAACGCCACCACCACCGTCCACAGCAGCTGGACCCGCCCTCCTGGTCACCCCAGACTGGACCACCAGAGGGCGACATTCAGCGTCAGTTCAACAGGAAATACATCCCAGTATGATTGTTACGATACGTCAGAAATAGAAACCTGACCTTTACTGGGGTGTCGTTGGGGGGGCTGAGGTCATCATCTGGTTTGTAGGACGGCACCACTGGATTCTCAGACGGGACCAACGCCGTCCTCTCGTTATAGGAGTCCTCGTCGCTGTCCGAGACGTTCATGGCTGCTCCACACGGCTCCGACTGAAGGAACCATCACAGCTGTTAGTTCAACACAGAAACAACCCGACCAGACGACAGCTGAGCAGACAAACACCCACCGATTGGTCGCTTTAAGTCTCTTTATGGTCGCTTTGTGTCTCTTTGAGGTTGTTTTGTGTCTCTTTGTGGTAATTTTGTGTCTCTTTGTGGTCGCTTTGTGTCTCTTTGTGGTCGGTTTGTGTCTCTTTGAGGTTGTTTTGTGTCTCTTTGTGGTTGTTTTGTGTCTCTTTGTGGTCGCTTTGTGTCTCTTTGAAGTTGTTTTGTGTGTCTTTGAAGTTGTTTTGAGTCTCTTTGTGGTCGGTTTGTGTCTCTTTGAGGTTGTTTTGTGTCTCTATGTGGTTGTTTTGTGTCTCTTTGAGGTTGTTTTGTGCCTCTCTGTGGTTGCTTTGAGTCTCTTTGTGGTCGCTTTGTGTCTCTTTGTGGTTGTTTTGTGTCTCTTTGAGGTTGTTTTGTGTCTCTTTGTGGTCGCTTTGTGTCTCTTTGAAGTTGTTTTGTGTGTCTTTGAAGTTGTTTTGTGTCTCTTTGAAGTTGTTTTGTGTGTCTTTGAAGTTGTTTTGTGTCTCTTTGTGGTCGGTTTCTGTCTCTTTGTGGTCGCTTAGTGTCTCTTTGAGGTTGTTTTGTATCTTTGTCACGGCAGAACCAGACCCAGGACTGCTCGGGGCAGCATGTCAGACCCTGCTGCGGTAGAACCAGAGGTTCTCTAAAGGGACTCTGGTGCTCAGACCCGCTTCAGTCCAGAGGAACCGCCAGAACCAACACAGAATTAAAGTTCCTCATAGTAACTTTAAATACATTTTGCTGAGAATATTTCTGTGCTTCGACTTCAGTAAAACTTTGCAGGACCTTTACTAGTAGTATTGTATAGTATAGTAGTATAGTATAGTAGTATAGTATAATAGTATGTTTTACTAAACATGATCTGAGAGCTGATTCTTCTCCTCTGGATCCAGCACCAGTAAACCCAAACCTGACAACACGTCCAGGTCTCAGAACCGACATTATAAACACAATTAAACCATAAATATATGAACTTATTCATGAATTCAACGAGCTGAAACTTAGACCAGAGTCTCTCTGCAGCGGACTGTGTTATAGTATCTATAGTAGCTATAGTATCTATAGTATCTATAATGTTTATAGTATATATAATGTTTATAGTCTCAGTTTCCTCTCTGAACGTTAAACCGGAGCCGGTAGTTTGACCTGACCTCGGTGAGATGAAGACTTTACCTCCAGTTCAGATCCAGAAGCAGAAAGACGAGCAGCTCACAAAGTAAACACCGACCAGGAACCCGGAAGACGAGTCAGCTGACCGGCACACCACGTGATCACCGAGCACGTCACGAGATCACGTCACGAGATCACGTGGTGTGAAGCTGCTACAGTAGAACCATGGTTCTCTTAATACAACCATGAACCATGGTATGAGGAGATGTGTGTCTGTGTGGAAACCACCAACAGATAATATAGCTAACTAATAGTTTATATATATATATA
>CAKAOH010022287.1:0-43357 GCA_916701665.1 Sebastiscus tertius
CATTTTATACTACGTTTTTTTTACATATAACATATAAAAAGTCATATAAATCTAACTTTTTTTTACATGAAATTATTCGACATACCATACTACAACTTTTTTTCATTAATTCTTTTGACATAATATACTATGACATTTTTTTCATGAAATATTTAGACATACTATTCTATAACTAATTCATGAAATATGTCGACATATTGTACTATGACATTTTTTCATGAAATCTTTGGACAAATTATACTATGACTTTTTTTTTACAATACATTTTTGGACATACTGTACTATGACTTTTTTTTCAAAAATGTTTTCGATATACTAGACTACGACTTTTTTCATGAAATTTTTCAACATACTATTTTTGACTTTTTATTCATGACATTTTTCGACATACTATTTATGACTTTTTTTCAATGAAATTTTTCGACATAATATACTATGATGTTTTTTTACATAAAATGTTTCAACATACTATACTTTGACTATTTTTTATGACTTTTTTTTACATGAACAGAGGGTGACGTATCCTGTATAGATTGTAAAGCCCCGTGAGGCAAATTTGTGATTTTGGGCTAAGCACATAAAATTGACTTGAAAATTTATGAAAAAAGTCATAGTATAGAATGTCGAAATATTTAATGAAAAAAAAGTCATAGTATGTCGAAAAAAAGTCTGATCTCAATTAGACTTCCTGAATAAATCACGTTTACCAACTTCCCTAACAAAGCCTGCAAGCTGAATTATGTTTTCATATCTATGGTGCGATCATCAGATAAAAGCAGACAGCGGAGAACTCCTGCTTCAATATTTATAGAGGGTGACAAGTTACCTCTGTATCAGTATGATCATGAGTGGGGCTCAGACGCTGACTAATATAGCTTTACAGACAGGCAGCAGACTAACTTTGGCTCTGCCTGGTGAGTTATTGTCCTTTAATGAGGAGAGCACATGCTCTTAAGGTGTCATGTGTCTACAGGAACAACAGTGTCACGGGCACTGTCATGTTTCCTATGGTTTATGCACTGTATATGCATGTAAAGACTTTTTCTATGTCAAGTCTCTGTTCCCCCCCATAGTCTGGTCTCTGTTGATGTTCTTTCTTTCCTCTCTCTCATCTTTCCCCCCCACCCCCCCTCTCCCTCCCGTGCTGCCCGGAGGTTGCCTCACCTTGTTAAGAGCTGTAAAACAATGAACCACAGAGCGACAGCAGGGTGGCCGCACGCTGCATCTGTTTCCAGTGACAAGCATCAGGATGAGAGCTTATGACCTCACAGGATGTATTAACTATGCCAGGATGCAGGTGTCCAAAATTAGCAGGAAGAGTCTAATTTTAAAGAGCACTTTGTTTCCAGACACACATCCCATTTTAAACTGACTGCAATGTGTCTTACAGAAGTGGAGGATGTGAAGCGGGATGGAGCCGAACAAGTATTTTGATGTATAAATACAACAAATACTAGTGAAATGTGTCGACGTGGTCACTGAGGTACTGAAGGTTGTGTGTTTAGTGGGATAATCCTGACCTCATTTGTTCATCACACTGACTTAAACCCTCCGCCTGTCACCGGCCGCCCAGAATACTGAAAACCTGCAGAGGTCGTGACCTTTCGAAGTAGCACAGACCCGCAGAAGGACGGTAGATAATAAAGGTCATCTGTATGCAACCTTGTCGGGTGAATTTACGACAACCTATAGCTCTGTAGATTTGCATGTTCTGTATCTGGAGGACAGGACACATGCACCCACAGAGGTCTTATCTGACCACTTGAAAGACCGCCACATGGCAGCGTAGGGCACTCGTTTTTTATTCAGCTAGCCTTGGAGACCTTTTCTGTCTGTCAGCTCCTCGGGTTTCTCAATGGCTCTAAACAGGATTTAACCCTTGTAGGGTCAGGGTGAGGTCAGTGGAATAAAGGCAGCTCCAGGATTTACCTTCCACCTCTGTCATCCATGTCCGCATACTTAAAGTGACATGTTGTTTTTAAAGCCCGTCTGAAGGACAGAGGTGGATAGAGGTTGCTCTCTTTTATTGGCAGAGCAGACATGTCACCTAATACAGAAACGATGAAAGGGGGGAAACAGGAAAGTCATCGGAGATCAGAGGCCTGTACTACGAAGTGAGTTCAACATACCCAGGGTATCTCCTCATTATCTGGCTTAACGAACCCTAACAAATGAGATCCCGATAAACAATGCTACGATGGTGGTTATCAACCCGGTAAGTCAACCCAGGGTTTCTCAGCGCGTTCACATGAAAGGGGCGTAGTTTGTAGCATATGACCAATCACAAACATGGACAAGTCTACTGTCAGCAGAGCAGCACATTTTACAAACAAAGAGCTGACCATATTAGACAAATATGAAGAAGTTAAACACATAATCCAGACTAAAATTAACACAGTTGAGCTGCCAGATGCAGAAAGTACAGCTGGCAAAAGAAAAAATTGCAGATGTGTGAAGACTTATGATGAATAGATTACACTTCATTATGCTTTTTTGTAATAAGACAACGTGTATAAGTATTTCAGCCTTCTTTCAGCTGCGTCCCCGACTCCGGTGGTGTGAAACGGACATGTGAGCAAGTTAAAAAAATAAATATAACAACATAATGCAAAGCGGTAAACACCCACAGCATACATCCAGCTGTCCTTCCTGCATTTGTCAATTTAAACTGTGTTGTTTTTAGCCTGGATTAATGCTTAAACTTCTTCATATTTGTGTAATATTATCATAGCGCACCGAGCTCTGATTGGTCAGTAGGCGGTGCTTTTATACGAGTTGATCTCTTATCTGGAACATAACCTGCTCCGGAGCAGGTTAACTGTTCAGCATCAGTTGCCATGGCGATCTACCCCGGTAAGAAGTGAACCACCGTCGTAGGACGGAAAACCCTGAAGGGTTGACCCTGAAGTTACCTCGCTAACCTCATATCCTGTGTGCACATGTATGCATTTATGCAGGTGTTTTCATCAGGATGGGTATATTTATTTCAGCGCTTAGCAGACCTATCAAGCGCACCTTTCAACACCATGGACAGCACCTCAGCAGACCAAAAACTGTTTTGTCTCCCAAAATCCACTAAACTGAACTAGCTGAATTAATTCAATTAGTGTTCAATTGGTGTATATCTTTAAGTAAATGCTAATGGCTTCTTTATTTCACCATGTGGGAGATATTGTTGACAGATATTCCTGATATTAAGTCATTTTCTTCTTACTCGACTCTAATTAGAGGAGTTAGTATGACTGTAGACTCTAAGTCTTGTCAAACAACTAATTTGAGGGGGGAATTCGACTACAGCTGAGTTATATAAACGTCTACAGCCTGTCTCCCTCTTTCTCCTGCAGCCACTTCATCTCAGTCCAGGCCCTAACCTCTCGAGGTCCTGCGTTACCTCCACCCTCCTGCACAATTACCCAACCGAGTGGAAGCTGCTCTGGCGTGGGGCAGCGTTTGAGACGGGGTGGGGTGACTACAGAGCCCTGAGTGAGTCTGTGGAGTCCTAAAGGGAGAGAAAAAAAGATTGAGGATTTTTGGGGAATCACAGGCGTGCCTTCACAGATACTGGAGCGCTCATGACACACATTGCACGAGACTTTAACTCCGTCAATCTGCCTTCCACGCTCAGACATACTGCCAACCCCCTGCGTGGAATCAGACACCACACAGACAGATAATCCCTCCCAAAGTCTCTCATTTGATGTCCCCCCCTAACCCAAAGACACAAATAAGCATACTATGCATACAAGCACGGATGCACACACTCACACACAGAGTGGGGAGGATTTGCAATCACAGCATGCAACTACATTTTGGGGGGTTTTGGGAGAGTAAAGGATTATTGATTTAGTAGGACACTGGCCAGATGTACCCACACATTGTGGTAAAATTAAACTATTCGCCGCAATCTTGTCCAGAGATACTGGTATCATTTGATTTGTGATGAGTGAAAGGGGTTTTTGCATTGAGTGCTTTCAATTCCCACCGTCAGTAATGGCCTCGCTAATGTTTCTCTCCAGGGCCTTTTCATTCATGTCTAATACACTGTAGGTCCATCAATCCGTCCACACAATGACGGACTCCTTTTCTGCATCAACATCGCAAATCCCAGATCTCTCGCTCTGTCCCTGCTCTTCGTCTACAGGCCATTTTCCATCTCATCATCTCTTCCTCTGCCTGTCAAACATCTCTCACTCCGTCCCTCTTTCCCCCCCTCTCCTGCTATATTTATTTCCCTCTCAGCATTCACGTCACAGCCTCATCTCACCATTTTAGGTTTAATTCAGGGAATAGAATCAGTCGTACGCAGCTGATCTTTGATATTTAAGTGATACATTAAACAGGACTTTAACACAGTCTGAGTTCACCAGCTCAGAGCACACAGAGATTAGCTGCTACCTTGCTCAGAGTGTGTTTATATGTGCCTCTGTGTATATGTAAGCTTGAGCATATAAATGGAGTTGGCAGGACCAGAGAGCAGCACCAGACTCAGGAAGGAAGGAGCTCCACTCAAATTAATCTCCACTGGACGGCCCAGCAAAAGGAGCACAGCCATTTTTGGGAGAAAGGAGCCATCTCCTAGGTGAGCGCCATGGCAACAGCCAACGTGGGCCCCAGCTTTCAGAGCTGTCCTTTTCAAGCGCCCGATCAGAAGTGGCAGGCCAGGTTTTTTTTTGTTATGTGGCGTCTCTTACTCTCTCTATCTCTCTCTCTCTCTCTCTCTCTCTCACTCTTGCCCATTCTTCTGCCTCTCCTTTTCTCTTCCTGCATGACACGGTCCTGGCCTTGTTCACCAGGGAGGCTGTGAGAAGACTGCAGAGGGCGAGTGTCTGTGGGAAAATGTTGCCAGACAACACCGGGGGTATGTGACGGTGAAGGCAAGCTAATGTCGTCTGGGACACAAAGGGACTAGTTGAGATACATTTTCAACTACAGTTGTATTAAGCTTATGAGAACTGCAGATTCGATGCACCTGAAAGTCTGCACGTTTTAACACATGACAGGTATAAACAGATAAACCCAGCCAGTCGAGGCAGACGGTCGGCCCCTCAGAGCCGGGTTCTGCCCGAGGTTTCTACCCGTTAAAGCGGAGTGTTTTCTTGTCGCTGTCGCTCATGGGGGATCTGTTGTTGGGTCTCTAAATTATAGAGTACAGTCTAGACCTGCTCTGTATGAAAAGCATCTCAAGAGAACTTCTGTTATGATTTGATGCTATATAAAAATAAATTGAATTGTATTTACTTTCTTCTTCTGTTTCATTACTAGTTCTCATCTGCATGCTTGCAGCCCTAGATGTGGAGAGGTCAGTCTGTTGGTCCAGACTGAAATATCTCCATAACTATTGGATGGATTACAATGAAATTTCGTACAGACATTCATGGTCCCCAGAGGATGAACCATACTGACTTTGGTGATCACCTGAATTTTACTTTAGCAAACAAACAACTATTGGATATTCACCATTTAGGCCTATGTCTCTTTCCACAATCACTTGACTTATCTTATAGCGCCAACATCCGCTCAAAACTTGAATCCCTCCAATACTTCGGTTTATGACGCAATAACTGCAAAACTAATGACATTCCCATCAGCCTCAGCTGTACTTTGTGTTTAGAGTTAATTAGCAAATGTTAGCATGCTAACACACTAAATGAAGAAGTAAACATGCTGTGTATTCCAACACCCATACTACCATACTTAGTATGCCAGAAAAAGATCTAGTATGTCCCAATACATAGTATGATTGCGTCCACACTAACATGCTAACATGCTGTTTAGAAGGCTAAAACAGTATATGAGATATTTTAGTATGTCCGAAACCTTAGTATGAAACCAATAGTACGCAAATTGCATACTATTTCCCATGAAATATTACAGTATGCAACGCTGGACACTACAGTAAATATCTCACAATGCAATGCAGTATGGACGACAACATTCATAATTGACGTTGACGGACGGCTCTGTAACATCAATAACGCTTCAGTTAAGTATAAGATTTCACTTTGCTAGTGCGTAGTATATATTTTTATTTAATTCAGAATTTGATTCTCACAAATCATCTTTTTGGTCTCACGTGAGGTTGTCACAGGTTACCATGGTTACAAGGAGGCCCTCGGGAAGAGACGACGTAAATTACAGTTCAGTGCGTCCGAAAAGATACAAACTACTGTTTATTCACACAAAGGTATGTTGAACGATAGTACACATATTGAGTATGTGATGCATAGGATGTGATTTCGGACGAAGTATACAGTATGCCAAAAATACCAGGATGTCCTACTACATCCGGTTGCATTTTGCAGTATGCAAGCCAGCATGCTTTTCTGGCTACTCTGTGCCACAATCCTCTGTGAAGTGGATATACCGTATGAGCAGGAGGGTCAAAGTGCAAGGCGCAATATGAAGAAGTAGTATGTCCTAATTGTATGTATATACTGCATGTAACAGTACTTTGTAAGGACAGCTGCAGTACGTACTAAAAGTAAACAGAAAAAGTATGCGATGTGGATCATAGCCATGTTAAACATTATACCTGCTTAAGATCAGCATGTTGTCGTTGTGAGCATGTAGCATGCTGACATGAGCACTGGATCAAAGCACCGCTGTGCAGCCTCGCAGCTGCATCAATGTACGTCTTGTTTTCTCTACATTTTGAAGCATATAGGTTTAAATTCTCTTTATCACTATTGACATTATTTTACTTAGTGTGACAGTTGTTCATTCCTTTTGTTTCATTTCCTGTTTATTTATTATAGATTATTTATTGTCTGCTAATGGCATGTTTTTTTACCATAAATCCCTCAAAAACACAATGGTGCATCTCAAGGGGCCCACAACTCAAATTTTATAAATAAAATGTTAAAATAAAATAAATCTTATAAGCCCTGTGACATCTACTTATAATATCTTATAATATAATATCTGATATTTCCAAATTATTCCTCAACATCTTCCAAGAAAAACTACTGTATTCCTCCTGAGACAATGACAGAACTGACATTAGGTGTGTTGTTAGGGTTTATTACATTCATAGAACAGTGATTACCAGTGTTACAGTGCACAAATGTTAAAGTAGTCGCTAAATAGAACATCACATAAAGGTTATTAAAAAGGTATGTCCACATTACAAAACACATGCTAAATAATTCACTGCATTTCTTGCGGCTTGTGATCCTCTGGTTCATAGATAGACGTACAGAAACTGCTTCTCCATTTATGTTAACAGAGCGCCACCTTGTGGATAAATGAGGAAATCCACAGAGACAGATGGGAAGCAATAACTTACATAGAGACTATATGGCTATTGTCGTTTTTCCATTAGGAGATTATTAAAAGACAGAAAGACAATGCAAATGTTTATCTGATTCCCTGTTTTTAATATGTATTCACCTGCATTATAATATATTTTCCATAACCAATAACCTCCTTGTTCTCCCTGACTACCCGTCCTAACGTGAACCCATGAGAGGTCGCAGCCAGCCGAGGTAGCGCGACACTTTCTGGAAGACGTAGCCTTGGCTGCAGTCGGCCCCCTGCGGCCGGCTGACGATCCCAGTGACGAAGAACACGTTCCTGTACAGGGTGAGCAGGGGGCTGCCGGAGCTCATGGTGCAGTCGGCATTGGCCCGGGGAGTGGTGCAGCCCATTTTATTGGTCATCAGGGTTGGGTGAGTCTCCACACACTGAGGCAGGCGGTTGTACGCGAGTTGGTTAAGTGTGAGCGAGCCCTCGAAAGCAGATCCCGAGCTGGGTTCTTTCCAGCCGGTGACGATGGCCGGGAGCTCTCCCGTCATCAGGATGCTCTCTGCAAAGTCTTTTTCTGGCACACAAGCAGCACTCACTTCCCTCGCATAGGTGATGCGGTCGCGGAGCTCAATCACAGCCACGTCATATTCGGGGCGATCTGCCACATAGCTCGGGTGGACGTGAACTAGTTTTACATACAGCGTCCGCTCTCCAACATCAGACCTCGCAGCGTTGCGCTTGCCTGAGGAGGTGCAGGTAAGACAAGACATTCAGGATGATGATGGTTCTCAAGCTCATGCACACATACTGACATGTAGAGCTGCAATGAAACATTTTCTGGTTGCAGTTTCTCAAATGTGAAGATTTGAAGTTGTGACTATGGGATTTTTGGGGGGATTTTGGTCTGAAGATCGGACAAATCAAGACATTTAAAGACGTCAAATTGGGCTCCAAGATAATATAACATTATATGTCAATTAATCAATTACAGTGGATCGATTGCTCTGTAATGGATGCCCAATCTCTTTAAACTTTAATAGATTTGTCATACAGGTACATACATGAAATGTGACCTCTGCATTTAACCCGTCCTAAGCGGTTAGGAGCAGTGAGCTGCTGTAAAGCACCCGGGGGCAACTTTAGGTTCAGTGTCTCGCTCAAGGACACTTCCACTTGCAGACAGGAGGAACCGGGGATCAAAACGCCAACGACCCGCTCAACCCACTGAGCTACAGCCGCCAAAGATTAGATGCAGCTCCACTGACATGCAGGTTCTATGTAAACTGCAATCATTTGTTACTGATATCTTTGACTTTCATATCATTTTATCATTTTTACACTCAAAAACAGTGTAGTCACAGTCTTCCTCTTTATCTGTATTGTGTATTTGTGCTTAAAAAGAGGCATACACTGTTTTTTTTAAATCATATTTTAGAAATAAGCCAATTAATTATATAAATAGATTAGATATGTTTTTAAAATGTCTACTATAATTGGATTTTAGTGCAGCCTGAATGTCTTGTCTTCGGTCCAAAATGTTTTAGAGCTCAGAAATAGAAGCGGCAGACAATCTCAACATTGTATACAGTTTTTCTCAGTCTGAAATATAAATATGGTTATTGTTTATGTCCTTAACACATTAAGCTTTTTATGTGACATTTGTGTGGGGATAATGGGTGTTATTTTGTTTCATGTGATGTCCTTATTGTTGGTTGAGTTTGTCTTTTTTACTAGTAGAAGCATTTATAGCGGTAAAAGAATGATTTAGTGTTTTTTCACTACTCACCGACCACCACCTGGAAGGAGCTGTATTTGTTGGCACACTGAGCTGAAGTCAAGACCAGGTTCTCCTTCAGAATGACGCCACTACAGTAACCACTCTGGGACTCTGAGCTCTTCAGAAGAGCCTGCAAACAACACAATGACATGCAGAAATAAGATCCTGGTTTATTGTGACATGTAATGCGTAACAGCGTTGAGTGCGTTTGTGGTCCTACCTGCCAGGGACACTCCGTAGAAGTACAGATAAGTCCTTCGAAGTTGCTGCGGACGTTGCTGGCCTGTCTGTTATCCCACTGACTCAGAGAGCTCACCTGACCGCAGGGATATCTGCCTGAAAGACGAATGTTTTTGCAGTCAAACATAATGTCAAATTTGTGTTTTTAAATGCATTGTTAATAGTGTTTTATTATTTAAAGGAAGAAAGAAAAGGTCTCTGGGGAAATATCAGAAATGCTCCTTTTCGTCTCAGCCGACTGGAGGGCGTGTCTGTGTTTGACTGACAGCTGCCGACAGTCTGAGCTCCGGTGTTGTATCGGAGACGGTTTCTCTGTCGGTAAGTCGCTTTACCTAAATCTGAACCAATCCTTTTCCATAACCCCAATCAGTTGTCTTCTGAGATGCTTAACCTGACCCCAACCTTACTCTAACCATAACCAGCCATCCCTGCTACGCCTAACCATAACCTCACCTAAGACCTAACCCCAACTGCAGAGAGGGGAACGGACTTCAACACGAAACGTGCGATGGCAGTGGAACAAGAGAAAACGAAAACCAACTTTCGCTGTATGTTACAAGTTATGAGCAAGTAACATGCTGTTTGATATGCTGCAGCTAATTAGCTAAATAGCCTGCAAATTGATGGTAGCAGAGCACTTTTCCCCCGGTGGTGAATGTGGCTCGTTCTAGCCCCAGTTTGTACCTCCCATGTATTAGCATACATTTAGATCACAAAGGCTGCTTAAAAACACTAAATGCTGTTCTAATGGTATTATCAGAATCCTCAAAGACTCTTCTAACCATCTGGATGAAAAAAATATTACGTCCACTGCACGTTAATAAAGATTATTTTACCCATTTCCCAAGTTTTGTCTCTGTTTCGATCGTGTCTAGACCCCACAATTTGTGAAACTCTCGCCAGATGGTTAAAGGGTAACTTCTGTATTTTTCAACCTTGGACCCTATTGTTCCATGTTTTTGTGTCTAAGTGACTAATGAGGACAATACTTTTTGAAATTGGTCCAGTATTGAGCCAGAACGCTGCAGCAGCCAGCCGCTGAACGAGCTGTAATGTAATCATTTGGGGGCAACCTGGTACCGTCAGTTTACGTTCACTAAAAGTGCTTGTTTTTGCCAGTGAGGCTCAGATTGTTATCATAAGTGTGTGACGACATTACGGAAAAGACCCTACAGAGAAATGAAACATTTCATTGTTTCCAAATCAAAAACAAAGATGAAAGCCCAGATAGGCTACCTAGATATGTAACAGAGTCATTAAAGGCACAAACAGACTCGTTCCACAAGTTACTGTGCAGGACAAGACTTCATGTTTGTAAGATAAGAAGGAGATTTTTAGCAGGAAAGCTATTGTGGGTTGTTGTCCAAAGTCTGTGGCTCTTGTGTTGTGTAGCAGGCTGTTAGTCAGTGCGACTGTCTGCTCAGCGTATGATAGAACGCTGACGTTACCGCTTTATGCAAAGATGAGATTGGCTGTATGGACACAAGCTCTCCGTCTACGTATACGGAGAACATGTGATTTACAGAGCAGATGTGTATGCTGTAGCATAAAAACACATTTGATTGGCAGTTGGACTCAAACACCGGAAACAGACGTACCTACAGGGTCACACTTTTTCTTGTCTGTGCGGCTGAGCTTCCATCCGAGGGCGCAGGAGCACTCGTAGGACGTGTAGCCCGGTTTGCAGAACTGTGAGCAGCCCTTGTCCTTTTCCAGGGGGCACAGAGTCTGGTCTGCATGGTGGAAACAGAAAGAGGAAGTTTTGCAGCACTCACACACCAAATGAGAAGTGAATTAACGACAACGATCACACGGCAACTTGCCGACACCTCCTCCTCACCTTGTTCACAGTGGACCCCTGTGAAACCGGACTTGCAGACGCAGTCGTAGCCTCCTACGCTGTCTGAACACATGGCTCCATTCTTGCAGGGGTTCTCTGCACACTGGTCTCCGTCTAAACACAGACAGCAAGTCTATGAGAAGATGTAATGCACTGCTAATGATGGAAAATCATTTTAACACAGCACTTACCAACGTAGACGGCCCAGAAGATATCCTGTGGGAGAAAATATGCATGATAAGTGCACAGTCGAAGCTGCACAAGCCTGCACGTCATTTCCACAGTGCATTCATGAAATAGAGGGAAAATATAGACAAAGCAAAGAGGAGGTTTGAGGTGAGAAAGAAACAGGGAGGGAGTTAACAGTGATGTCCTGTAGCTCACCGTGCGGTACGAGTCCTGGAAGAGCTTTCTGGCCTCCTCGTAGGTGCACAGTTTCTCCATGCAAACCTGCTCCACGTTGGCAGACGGGTTACTGCCGTCGACGTTCCTCTTCTGACGGGAGATCAGCGAGCTCGCCTGCTGCTTGTCCAAGAACACTGGAGGAACCGTTAACGTCTCAGCTGGCTCATCCACAACAGACTGAACTATAGTTTGGAGTCTATAAAGAGGCTTGAAGCTGCATAGATCTTGTGTGATTGATTAGCAACTACAGTTTTTGAGAGTTTTATAAAATAATAGCATTGACATTCTCACCATTTTGCTGATTTACAGATACGAAGATTTGTTTGCTTATTTCCATTTCATAGCATTAGAAAATGAATTATTTGCCACGGTTACCATTTTATTTGGTCTCTGGATCTTTTGATGGGCATACAGTATATTCACATTGATCTTTTTTTTTTTTTTACCAGAGATTTAGATTCAGATTTATTGGTTTAAAGCTATTAAATATTGATTGATCGACAGAAAAAAAATAATAGCTAACTATTTTGATAACACAACAATCACTTTTTCACAATTTCTCAAGTAAAAATGCCCTAAATCCTCTAGTTCCTGCCTCTCACATGTGAGTATTTGATGCTTTGCTCTGTTTTACTTCATTGTAAACTGAATATCTTTGGGTTTTGAACTATAAACCAAACAATGAATTGAGAAAATAACATAAAGTTATTATGAAAATAATCATCACTTGCTGTCCTACATTTATTTATTTATTTATTTGATAGGGCTAATACATGAAGGCATTGTTGCACTTCTTTAAAGTACAACCGATGCAATGTATATAGGACTACTAGCTGTAGCTAATTTGCAGACCTTGTCCCTGGTTCGATTTTTAAGAAAAAATAAAAACATGTAATACCACATCGTACATTACAATCAATTTACATATGCATGTTCCCAATCAATAATCAGTGATCACAGGTTTGGTTTGGTTTCAGCCAGTGTTTCACCTTCTCATTAAACGTTTTCAGGTCAGGTCGTATTTTTATTTCCGTTGTTGGGGCATTCCTAATATGTATTCCTTTTACTGAAAGAGATGACTGACAGAAGGTTGTTTTGCACCGTGCCACTCACTCACATATAAACAGTCAAGACAGTAATCATCATGAAAACCTCAAGACAAATTTAAAAAACCTAAGCTTTACTATCCAACAACATAAGAAAAGGTTATGCCGTGAAACAGGACCAAAATAAACAAATCTGCAACCAATAAACAGAACTAAACCAAATATGCAGCATCTCATCCACTGATGTTAAAGCTCCTATTTGATAAAGCCACCACCAACACAGAGAGACTCTGAAATGTCATTTATTCAGCACGCTGCCATCTTGACCTCCTTTTAATTCCTCACTTCTCTTTCCTCTCTCTAGAGCTCAGACTACACCACTGTCGAGCTCTGCAGACACATCTGGCTCCACGTCGACTCTCTCACCTGAGTGGGGGATCTGAACGGCTGCCGCGGCCGCCGCCAGCAGACACAGCAGAGTGGCAGATGTGGTCCAGGAGCTCATGGTGACACTGAAGCGTGATCTGAGTCGAGATATGACGGTCCTGCAAATATAACAAACAGAAAGATGAGAGATGTTTTTTTACACATAAAAGAATGATCAGTCACTTCCACAGTGAGGCATACAGCTTATTAATTAAACACTGGTATCGGATTGGTACTCGGTATCAGCCGATACCCAAAGCCCAGGTATCGGTATAGGGACTGAAAAAGTTGGATCGGCGCATCCCTAGTTTTAATTCTCCTAAATCTGTATGTTTTTTATGTAAAGTATGTGTGTTGTTGTCTTTAAGGCTGCAGCTAATGGTTATTTTCATTGTCAAGTAATCTTTTGAATATTTTCTCAATTAATCGATTAGTTGTTCGGTCTATAAAATGTCAGAAAATAGTGAAAAAATGTCGATCAGTGTTTCCCAAAGCCCAAGATGACGTCCTCAAATGTCTCGTTTTGTCCACAACTTAAAGATATTCAGTTTACTGTCACAGAGGAGGAAAGAAACCAGAAAATATTCACATTTAAGAAGCTGGAAGAAGCTTTTTTTTTTTACACAAACCGATTCATTGATTATCAAATTAGTCAGCGATTAATATAATAGTTTACAACTAATCGATTAATCGTTACAGCTCTATTTTTATTTATTATTTTTATTTAAAACACATTAAAAATCGAGTGTTTGAATCCGACGTTATAGGGAAAAATATTCAGATCTAGTTGCCGTATTTTGTTTCTGAAGCACTTTGTGACGTTCTGCTCTTGAAAGGTGCTCCATAAATAAAGTTACTTACTTATACAAAAATAAGACATTTGTTTTTCTAATAGATTATCGTGCGATTATACTATGATATAAATTAGCATAAAAAATATATTTATTATTGAATGGCATAGTCATGATACTTTAAGCCAAGCATTAAACGTATACTGTAGGCAAAAGCTATTTTAAGAAAACAAATAAATCTGACTCAATTAAACACTGGTATTGGATCGGTACTCAGTATATCGGCCGATACCCAAAGCCCAGGTATCGCTATCGGTATCGGGACTAAAAAACTTGGATTGGTGCATTCCTAAAAAAATGTTTGCAGAAAGTCTGACATTCATCACTTTACTTAAAAACATCTAGAAACATATTATCTATATTTTTCATTTTAAAGAATCTGCCTAACATGCAGATTCTTTTATGGAGGACAAAACCTGCCAAAATAAAAAATAAATGACTTGATAAATAAATAAATAAATAAATAAATATATCATTAAATGCAGCAAAAATAATATTAAAAATAAATGTGCTAAAGCTACCAGCTATATGAGTTAGTATCGGCCCAATATAGGATCCAGTATCTGAATGGGTAATATTAATATAAAATAATAAATAATATTAATTAAAACTTAAGCCAATTCACACCGCCCAGCCCCAATGACATGTAATACCATGTTGTAAATGTGACTAAATCCTTATTATTATTATTATTATTATTATTATTATTATAGTGTTTTATTTCATTAATAATATATGAGTATCCAGTAGATGACCTCATGCTGTTTTATCATCAGTGATTGTGCAGTTTTTTTCTGCAGCTGCCATATTGAATGGGCCTTTTATTTGTTTACACATTGTAAACAAAACACTTGAAGACAAATTAAAGAATCTAATTAACGATTTCAGTATCGTAATGGGCAATATTAATATAAATAATAAACAATATTAATTCAAATTTAAGCCAATTCCCACCGCCTAGCCCCAATTACATGTAATACCATGTTGTAAATGTGACTAAATCCTTATTATTAATAATATTATTATTATAGTGTTTCATTTCATTAATAATATATGAGTACCCAGTAGATGACCTCATGCTGTTTTATCATCAGTGATTGTGCAGTTTTTTTCTGCAGCTGCCATACTGAATGGGCCTTTTATTTGTTTACACATTGTAAACAAACACTTGAAGACCAATTAAAGAATCTAATTAATGTTTTTCAGTGCAGACAGTCAGCAGATCAGCAGAGTACAATGTGTTCATTAGATGCTTTCTGTCTATCTGCGTAGCTCAGCCTGGTAGCATCTAGCTTAGCTCGTGTTGTGCTGCAGATCAAAGGAGACAGAATCCTCTGTGTGATGATCAGAATGTTGCTTCTCTACAAGCTGCAACAATGTTTCATCATGTAGGCAACAAAAGATACATTTAAATAGTGACGTAATGCGACTCTGTTTTCAGGGCGGGTCCAACATGTTTACGAGTAACGGTACAGAACAATAACAACAATAACAGAGACGCTCGGTACCTACTGGATCAAGGTACCGGTCCGGTCCGGTTCTGGTCTGGTCCCTCTTTCTCTCTCTGCCTGCAGCCTCCTGCACGGATCCGGCCAAAGATGCTGTCTCTTGATCAGGCCTATCGATCAAGAATAATAAAGGATGATGATGATGACCACATCCGAGGCTGCTCACTGTTTTCTGACTGTGTGTGCTGACAGAGAGGAGCCATTAGAGGGAGCTGTAACACAGAGCTCACAGACACTGTGCTGGACAGGATGTTGAGAAATAAATAAATCACTCGATAAATAAATTAATAAGTAATTATGTATAGCAAAAATAATATAAAAAATAAATGAATAAATAAATAAATTACTCGATGAATAAATAAGTCATTATGTATAGTTAAAATAATATTAAAAATAAATTAATAAATAAATAAATTACTCGATGAATAAATAAGTCATTATGTATAGTTAAAATAAATGAATACATACATAAATCACTCGATAAATAAATTAATAAGTTATTATGTATAGCAAAAATAATATTATTAAATATTTATTTATTTATTTAATAATTTAATAATATATTAAATAAATGTAGCCATTAATTAATTGATAAAATGTGTGATATTTCTGTTTTGATTTGCCTCTTTAATTATTTATTATTTTAGCAATTATTCCCTTATTTATTTACTCTTCCATTTCATTTTCCCTTTTATTTATTTATGTTTATTTTTATTAACTTTTAATTTTATTTATTTTGCATTTTTTTTAATTCATTTATTTTTGAATTATTTGTAATTTATTTATTTATGCACTTATTGTTTTATTTATTTCATTTTTATTTTTTATTTATCTGTGTATGTAACTTCTTTATTTTGGTATTCTATTTCATTCCTTTATACATTTTTTTTTTTTACATTTCTCTACGCATTTTTGCCTCATTATGAATTTCCTTTTTTTTCTTTTTTTTTTAAACGTAATGCACAGGACACATGAACAGCAGTCTCCTGGATGAAAGCCTCGTGTTTGTTGGACCCAACCACCTCCCCTCCCACCTGCCATGTGTGTCTTTTTCGCTCTTTAAACTGCGTCAGCACTTTCCCAGAGCGTTTAATATTGACGAGGATGGGTTTATATTGTAGTTAATGGAAAGCCTGCTGCGTCTCATACCAACGCTAAAGGGTGTCTTGTGCGTTGGTATCTAACGCCAACAGCCGTGACAAAGCATTTGACGCCCTGGGAATGAGCTGTGGGGGTCAGACCAACGAAGGGATCCCAAGATTACTCTGAGGGGTCACCAAGTGATTACAGGAATTTTTTAGAAGTTTTTTCTTTTTTCTTGTAAAATAAGGATATTTTCACCTTTTCCGACTTCTGAAAACCCTCGGTCATCTGTATTGAAAAACTCTGGTTGAACTGCTCATGACTTCACCCACATAGAGGCCATAAACTGTGATGAGGAGTAGGCTATTAGTTTGGAAGCTGCTTTGTAATCTTTAGCCTTGGTTTAGCATGTGTTTGTGCAGAAATATACGCATATTTCGCTGGAAAACCATTGCTAAATTCCTCAGCAGTGTGATCAGAATCAGGAACTCCTCTGGTGTGCACACTTGATCAAACAAAATGGGATGCTATCCGCTGTGATCAATAGCTTAATCTTAAATGCAAACAAACACACTCGAGTCTAGACAACTGCAAACAGCCAGCGACCAGATTGGGGCTCTACACAGATCAGCTAAAGCAGACAAAGTGGACATGAGGATTAGATGGAAACTGTTGAGAAACTGAGGGCAGAGAGGATGAGAAGTTTTTGACACAATGAACAAGAGTCTCACATCGACTATAAAAGCTAGACGATTTATAAAAAGGAGTTACGAGTCAGTATTTAGAGTTGTTGCATATTTAATGTCAAACTTTGTGATTAGCGATTCTTGGTGATCAAACACACAAATGATGAGAGCTGCAGAAACTAGGCCATCAAAGGCTCCGCTTTCCAAACCCAAAGTCCCTCCTCAGTGGCCTTATTTCAATGGGATTGTTTGTGAGAGCAATGTAATTTGCAGGCAGGGCCGTGGGGCTTTAGTCTCAGCTGCATCCGTGTTAAATGTCTCCATTTCCCCAAGTCTAATAACGGAGGTATTATAAAGAACCTGCTCGGACCAGCTGGTCCCCAGTGCTGGACAGGGGCAGGAGCAGGACTGCCCAGTCCAGGGAGACTCACCCAGGGGTGGGGAGAGCGGATGGAGAGCCAGCCTTGACACGCAGAGCTGCAGCTATAGAAGTGTAAATGATTAAGTGGTAATTTCCCTTGTGATTGTGGTCTGAGGTGAAATCCGATGTTGTTGATATTGAGTACACGTGTTCATACATGTGCAACATTTACTCTGTTTGCATGCACTGGAAGTGGAAAGCTCCTCCAATTGTCCATCCATCTTTTTCTCTCAGGTATGTTTTATTCAACATCCTCCTCTTGTATTGTCTCTCTCCTTCTCTCTCTTGCTCCTATTTCTTCCCACTCCTCTCATTATTCTTTGAGTGCTGGCTCTAAATTGGAGGGAGGCAGGAAAGAAAGAGCAGCGCGGCTCTCACGTGTGACCTCGCTGACCCATACCTCTTCAAATCCGGGGTCCAATTCTACAGGCACGCTAAACAAACAGCCATCACAATGCATGTATTATTAATGTCACCCGCTACCTGACAACTTTCTGAATGATGTAACAGGCTGGAGACGAAATCCCCGGGACTCCCTGCATCCTGGATTTTCGATTATTCTCCTCGCATCTCATTACCTCCTCCTGCTTTTCATCACTCCTTTCTTTACTCATTAGCCACATTAGCAGCATGGTAATGTCCGTTGTTTGGTCAGACTACCACTGGTCCAGACTGAGATATCTCAACAACCATTGGATGGATTGCTATGAAATTTTGTACAGATATTCATGATGCTCAGAGGATGAATTGTAAAAACTCTGGTGATCCCTTTGGCTTTTCATCTAGCGCCACCATCAGGTCAAATTAATGACCAAATACCCAAACTAATGACATCAGCCTCAGCTGTACTTTGTGTTTTGCACTAATTAGCCTAGTTGTAGTAGTAGTAATTTATTTTAGTCCTCATTATATCAATATACTGTATGTATCAAGATAAATAAATAACAATAAGGCATTAAATTAAAGGGAAAACAAAACATATTGACCGAAAACCCTTTTTACATAATAGGCAACCCTTTCACGACTAGGTTAGGCTACAAAAACAAAACAAAACAAAACAAAAATTTCAAATGTTACATACATAATAATAATCATACCTCAGTTTTCTAAACATTTACATGCCGTGCAATGCTTTCTGGTAGCGTGGCGGCGCGATTCCAGAGACTGACCGTCACGCAGCCCGCTCCTCATTTGCATAAAGTTGAGGTCTCGGCTACTTTATGGAAATCACGGGTGTCACGGGCTTTTAAACTAAGCCTTGTCGATCCAGAATAAAGACAGATTTAACAACTGCGTGGCTTATTTCTTGCATAAAATGTTTTCAGAAACACATTTTGGTGAACTATTTTTGTGAAATCTGAGAAGAAGGTTTCCAAACGAGCCGCCATGTTGGTTCCGGTTTGAAAGCTGGGAGCAGCAGCCCACGAAGGGAAAGCGTTCGTCCAATCAGGTGCCGAGTGCCTTGAGTCTAGTGGCAGCCCATCAAGCATCCAATGCTGGGAAGCGAGGCGATACCTCACAATAAAAAAACGCCCCTGTGGTTATGTACCATAAGCCCCATACATGTGAGTCATTTGCCTACTACACCCACTAGTAGGTTTTTATCATCTATTGACATGGTAGATCACCGAGAGAAAGTATAAAAGAACACGACAGCGACCGTAGTAATTATGACAGGAGCAGAAGTCAGGCGCTGTAGTATAGACAGCGCGAAACTCCATATAGGGTGGAGGTTGGCGCCCATGTGAAACCAACAACGTATAGTTGTCTTTTTGTTCATATATTTAAGCCAAAACAATGTTTTTCCCTAAACTTAACTAAGTGTTTTTTGTTTTTTCTCACCGTAAAACTTAAAGAAATCTTTTTGTTGGTGTTTAAAATGTAACATTACATTCAGTTTTACAACATTTTGCTTTTAAGTTCACTCCTACAATGCAGTAGGTGTAGCAGACTCCTACTGACCCACATCTATGGTGCTTACTAATAGCGACTGATAGCGATGGCCTAATTAATGGCCTGATAACAGTTGAAACGGGGTGGTCTTGTTGCCATTTTTACAGAGTTCCAGATATTCAGCGACTCTCATACGCGAACATCACACACCAAAGTAAACCAAAGTAGTTTCAAAGCCACATAGATCAGCTTTGTGCTGATTAGTTACTATAAATGTCAACACGAGGAACATTTTTGTGGCGTTTGAGCCAATAACACGAGTTTGGTTTTGCACGTTTGTGCACGTCCGCATGTGATTGTTCAGTTCGGTGATGGTGTGAGGCCCCCAGACAATGTGCGTAATGATGATGTAATGCGTTAATAACACACACACACACACACACACACACACAGACGCTCTAATGACCAGCACAGACCTTTCCTACCACTAACCTCATACACATACAGAAAGCTATATTTTACTGCAGGAGGTATTGACGTCAGGTGGAAGTATGACCATACTACATAGCCAACAACAGGCTTTCATAACAACCATCACCTGCTTCAGTTTGCAGAGTGTCACCACATTGTATTTGCATACGAACACATGTACAACGTCTGTTGTCCTGTGTTGAATCCAACAACCCGCACACAACACAATCACGCCGATATCAAAGCGCCAGAAGATTGCGTGTAATCGAGTTTGCGTGACAAGGACCAATGATGATGTTGTATTAAGTACTGGAGAGCAGGCACGCACTAACCCTGTGGGGGTCTTTCACAGCTACGCTAGCTACTCTTGAAGAATCACCTTCCTCTGTCCCACATTTCTCCGTGATCAATTCACGTCAGCTGGCCATATTTTATTTAACACTTAATCGTGGCGCTCCCCTCCCTGCGTTCCCTCAAGCAGCTCATTTGTTCACATGTTGGAGAAAAGAATTAAGAGCACGTGATTGCTCACCTATACCTCACTCCTTCACACCTTTCCTTCACTTTCTTGCATCTCATTCAAGTGGCATTCAGGGGAAAAAAACAGGTCAGCCATTATTGGACTGTTTCTGTAATGAATTCTTCCTTTCATACGGTGCCCTCTATCTGACGGAGCGGAGGAGGGCTTAAGATGCTCATAATTGAAGCTCCAAGCAGGTTTTGAGATGGTCCTGATCCTCTTTTGTGATCCCCCTGCTTTGTGACTCAAGAGTTTTCCATTCTTCTCTCTTTCTTTGTGTAAAACTCTTTAATCTCGTCTGCCCTCAGGTCCTTGTCGCAGCCACACGTGCTACCTTTTAAATGATATACTGTATCTCGCTCAGACAGCAGAGCAGAGCGCGATTGTGTTTCCTCAGACCTGTGGAGACGTGGCGTACAGGCCTTGATTGTGCTGAAGAGGCACAGAGAGTGAGAGAGCAGAAACACAGCTGACAGCTCTCTAAATGGACATGATGTTTTATCGTACATACTCATGCCAAAGCTGCTCTGATGTCTATACTTTCTGCACATATAGCAGCTCCCTAAAAGCCTCGAGGAGTCTGCAAATCACTGATAATAAGAATAATGACTACTATGCATCCATAAAAAACACAATGTTCTTCATGTTTTGGATGTTTTTCTTAAATCCTGTCTCACAGTAGTTCCTGTAGTGAGAAAGATGAAGGCAGAGGAACACAGAAATGTGTTTTCATGGGAGGAATGTGAGAGCTGAGAAAAATACCTCAGTAGGTTGGGTGTATGAGGTGTGGTTATAAATCAATGGTGGAGGTAAAATAGCAATACAGCAGAGTAAAAAATACTCCATTAGGCTACAAGTAGATGTCCTGTATTCAATTACTGATAAATAAAAAAATATATATTTTCAGCAAAATGTAATAAAGCTTCAAAAGTAAAAGTACTCTATATGCAGATTTGTTTTTAATAATTATGAAATATCAATTATTACTATGGTTGCACTAATGTATGAGCAGCATTTTTATGTTGGTGGAGGTGAAGCAATTGTTCAGTCTGTCCAGCAGATCCTGTAGAACCTGTTATATGTTTAAAATATAGTCATGAAAATGGCAATAAAAATAAAGGTAATAATGTACAAAACTTTGCAACATAATATACTAGTTTTCAAGGGCCGGATGTCTTTTCTGGGCTACTCCAACAACAAACTGAGATTTTGGAAAAAAAATAAAAATTACAAGGCTCTGCTCCATGAAATAAACTTTACCCTCCTAAATCTCCATTATTATTAAATCCTCATTTTTCGATCGCATTCTGAACAGCTAGCCGGCACGATACCGACCATGAACCATCAAAGAGCAGGCCGATGGTGAGCCACCAACTACCCCCGCACATCTCTTGCAGTTAGCATCTCCGGGTCTGAGAAGTGAAGCCAATGCTGAAGTGCCTTAAACTTTCATTCTTTCTAACAGCCAGCAGGGGGCGACTCCTCTGGTTGCAAAAAGAAGTCTGATTGTATAGACGTCTATGAGAAAATGAGCCTACTTCTCACTTGATTTATTACCTCAGTAAACATTGTGAACATGAGTTTATGGTCTCAATCGCTAGTTTCAAGTCTTCTTCAATACAGCATGATGTTCATTTAGTAAATTATGATCCCATTTAGAGTCAGATAGATCATAAAGCAGGGGATGCTTTAGGGCGGGGATACCTTGTGATTGACGGGTCACTACCACGGCGTTGCCCGGTCCGGGAGTTGTCCGTGATTTTTGTCTTACAACTTTAACCCTTTCACAGTGTGTTTTCAGTTCATGAAAATCAATTATAACCTTTTTGGTCACCTGAAAACATCTTATTTGGTTGTACTTAGCTCCATCCTCTCGTGGCGACGGCCAAAAGGCAAGACAATGACGGCGACGTGTTCCCGATTTTTAATAAACAATGCATTTCTTCTGAATACAATCCAAGAAATCACGGAGTGTGTTTATATAGTACGCTATGTTTAGTAAGCTACATGTAAGCTAAATCATGAGCAAGCAGTAAACCTTCCTGGTTTAGCTGCTCGAGTATTAAACACTTTCACATCTAGACTGTGGAGGACGGACAGAAGTGTTATGTTTTTGTCCCAGAGCCTGTGTCATAATGACTGATATCAGAGTAATAACTTGCAGGTATACCTTCATCTGTCGGAGGGGGGAGGAGGGAGGGGACGACTTCACACCGTGATTAACTCAGACATCTCTGTTTCAATGTTAATGTGTTTCTCTCTGCCTCCGCAGTAATGGCTGTGCTTGAGAGTACAACACATAAATCATCCGCTGGATTTATCTGTAAAGCATAAAATAGAAAAAAATAAATATATAAGTACCTCAAAAATTACTTAATGACATTATCTGAGTAAATGCACTTATTTATACTCCATCACTGGACTTAATTTAGCATAAGTTTATTTTTTTTTTACCATTACACAGACTAAAAAAGCAATTTTAAGACTTTACTTTGTGTCATTATTTTTTTTTCATTCTGTACACTATCGAGAGCAAATTAACAAACCGGTCCCACAACTCCTCTCCAGCATTGTATTCCCCAAACGTATTCAGCCACATTGCCTTCATTAAATCAATGTACTGTTGCTGAAAATGTTTGGGGAATAAACAGTTCATTAATTTGATTTTTATAGACTTGCATCGGTTATGCTCATGTTCACAATGGTCTGCGCATTTCAGTGCATTCATAGAATCAGAAATTGCATTTTTCAGACTTTAATAAGGGACGCATTGTGGAAAATGGACAGATTCATCTGTTGCAGCTCTGATAAACCTGGAGAGACTGGAGTGTTTCTTAAGAAGGAATACTTGTGTCTCTGCTCATTAGCACATCTTAGCTGGAGACTCAGACAGTTCACACTGCATGGCAAATTAGATTGAGCAGCCAGTACCAACCCCCACTCCCACACACACACATGCGTATTTATACTGTATATGTAACGTTTACGATATGCAAATAGGATTGCGGGTACGTGTTTGGACTCTGCTTGTGCACTCATTTGTGTATGAATGATCAAAAGCGACCTTCAAGTTACTGAATGTGAAGCAATAAAGAGACACATTGACAACATGAAGGGCAAACACACTCTATCCTTTTCAACTTAACCCTCCGTTTATCTTTTCTGTCACATCCTCATCAGTTTGTCTCTTTGTGTTCACTGCCCTCACACAGGATCCCCCTCTTTCTCTCTGTGAGCATCCCTCAGTCTCCCACCTGCCGCCTCCGTCTCCCTCACTTTCTGCTCTCTAGCGTGCCCTTGCTCTCCATCTACCTTCCTCCCTCCTTCCTTCTTTGCCTCCCTCTCTCCTCCTCCTCCTCCTCCTGCTCCTCCTCCTCCCGCCGCGCTCTCGACTCGCTCTCATTCCCCCTCGCTCACACACTCAGGCAGCATCCTCCCCCCTCTCCACTTCTACCTTCATACTCACCTCTTCACGCCTCCCTCTCGCCGCCTTCCTCTCCATCACCTACTAACACATATCATCTCTGGCATTCCCCCGTCTGTTGTCCCTTCCACTCTCTCCTCCATTCGTCCCTCTTTCTCTCACACACACTCAACCTTGTTGCCTCACGCGTGCACACACTCATGCTGATTGGCACCCAAGGACAGAGCACCCTCTCTCCCGTACCGGCGACCAGGCGGTTTGCTCGCGTGGCCAGGCTTCTTGACACTGAGCACAGCTGAGGAAGAGGACAAAGAAGAGGCCATGGAGCACAGCCACATCTTCCCTGTTTTTTCCCCAAATGGCAGCACTTGGAGCCCGGGGCAGCATCCCTCTGAGTTTGCCCAGGGATGCCCTCTGGGACCACTGCCTGTCATCTACTACAGCGTCCTGCTCTGCCTCGGCCTGCCCGGTAAGAAGTGTGTGAGTGTGTGAGTGTGTCTCATCACATGCACGTCTCATTCTGTGTTAATTTACTCATCGGTGGGTTGCAGGAGTCTCGCTATGCATCTTGCTGTTGTTGTGCACTTGTCTGCAGGTTTGAGTGAGTGTGTGTGTCATGCACAGCTGCTCCAGAGTGTCACTCTTTGCACACACACACACTGTTGATTTGTCATCCTGACCTTGTGGCAATCACTTGTGCATGCGTATGTTATATGCATTTGTCTGTTTGCAGTTTGTCTCTTTAGTTGGAAATATGCAAGCATTATTTAAACAAAAGAGGAACTAACTGTATGTGCAGATTAAATCCGACTATTAACCCTCGAAACGGCACCTTTTTTTGTTAATCTGGAGTTGCCCTATAGCCGATGTGTGCACGACAGATTATGTGAGTAATGACTCTGTTAGTGTGCGTTATGTGGCTCCTCTTGATGACCTGAATTAATGACACCTCCTTGTTGCGTCTTTACCATTGACTGATTAGTCCATTCACAGGCACTGTTGGACCCATTTACTGCCTCTCTCCCACTGCGTGATCTATGAGCGCTGACCTATAGTCTCACACAGGGAAGCAAAGTGGTATGTGCGCATATGTGTGTGTATGTGTGAATGTGTGTGTGTGAGTGTGAGAGAGGCAGACAGAGACAGGAAACATGGAGGTCAGATGAAAGAGAAAAAGTGTGGAGAGAGATTGGGGTTCAGATGTTGAAAGGCCTCTGGATGGTCAGATACACATCTACTCTGCTTCAGCCCATCACCAAAATTCTTCTGTGGTCACGTAACATAAAGGATAATTTGATGTTTTACAATTTAACCCAGATTTTGATGAATACAATCAGTGTCTTTTCTTGTCTTTATTTGTCCTCATACATAAGATTAACGTATCTTCTTAAGCTCTGCACTCCCTGATAAAAACTGGGAGTGAGATGTTATCAACAACCAAAGCTGTTCTGGTTCAAAACAAATCTGCAATGCAAAGTGAAAAGCATTTGCACGCCAAGACTGCAGTTACTCCACAAGATTTGCAGCCTTGTAAAAAAAAAAAGTAAAAGTCCGTCTTTTCTGATCAAATCTCGCCTAATTAATTCTCCTGGATTTGGCAAATCGAGTCTTGCGCGAGCAATTCTCTCTGCTGTCGTTTAAAGTTTCTACCTGCCAGAGAAGTTTTATTCACGTCGTCTTTTACAAATGTGATTGAGGCTGTTTGTTTAATCACTGAGTAACAATAACCTGGGGAGTGTAATGCAATCTTACAGTGGTTGTCTGAATTAATAGCAGACTCGAGTGCGGCGGGCTGATACTTTGCAGCAGCCAAGTTCGACTTATTCAATCATTATGACGTTCCACTCAAGCTGAATCATGAATGTTTCATGAGCGCGGCATGTGTGAGTAGTAGCGGCGTGACCTATAGACCCACACGTATTTAACTCTCTCAATGGATTTGAGGCTGTTGCCTTGATTACCAGCCAGTGTTTCGGTACTTATAACAGCAACAGGGCTTCGGGGAGACGTCATCATGTCCGTACATCTCTCGCAGACTTTGACCTTTAAGCTGCGGACGGTAGAAGGGTCACATGGAGAGCACGGATTTGAAAATGAAAAGCGAGATGGCGGAAGGTGATGAGAAAAAGGGATTACACAAGTCAAGTGGCGGGAAGTGATAACTGCGTGACCTAGGGAAATGATGAACCAAAAACCTCGGGATAGAACAGGACGGAGGAAGACAAGGACACCCAGAAGAAGGAGAGCGGAGTTAAGAGAAAGAGATTAATAACAGCAGAGCCAGTGAAGTAGCACCTCTGAGCCCTGAGTGGGGGAGCCACAGACGACGGAGCTGAGACGAATTGCCACATTTTTAATTAATCGCTAACTCACTCTCTCTCTCTCTGCTCACCACACCACACTGCTTGAGACAGAACAGGCGTGTGCTGGCATAGCAAACAGCACAATGAAGCAGTCGGTGCTTTGCCTCAGTCTTTGACATGCTGGGATCACACAAGTGAGGCCTGTTCTTTGTACGGTACAGTACGTCTCAAAACACTCGCAGCTAAGACACATGCAGTACAGTATGTAGAAGCTGGGAGACATAACTGAATGTCCGAGCCAAGACAGCTGCTTTCAATGCTTTGTCGTTTCAGGTGAACATTTCTCTACACGATCAGTTCCTTATGATAGGGTTTATAGACTTTTTACCTGCACACACACATTTTAAAATCACACCTGCTCCAGTGTTTCGACTCAAGGTCACTGTTGATGCCTGAATATCGTCTGAAGAGGCCCAATGTGTTAATGTTAATAAGATGTCTCTGCAAGAGGCCACAAAGCCACTAAGTGGATTAAAGTTAATTCTATATGACCACAAAGACACAAAATGACTACAAAATGACCACAAAGAGACACAAAATGACTACAAAATGACCACAAAGAGACACAAAATGATTACAAAATGACTACAAAGAGACACAAAATGATACAAAGAGACACAAAACAACTACAAAGACACACAAAATGACCACAAAGAGACACAAAATGACCACAGAGAGACACAAAATGATACAAAGAGACACAAAATGACCACAAAGAGACACAAACCACATAGAGATGCGTTAAAAACTAGAAAAAAGACACAAAAAAACAACAGAAAGAGACTAAACAGCTATAAAGTCTGTGTGTTTTGCTCCTATTAGAAGTGGTGGGGCCTTTTTGCATAATCTCTGCATAATGTCTCATAATCCACCGATGATACGTGACAACCACTGGTTGTATGGCGCGGAACTGTGTGCACATTGTGTGAGCAGATATGTGTCCCTCCTCTACCTGTGCACACAAACATGCATGAACTCACATACTCCACAATATGTTGGTGCGTTCCTTCCCTCCTTCCTTGAGGCCTCTCACAGTTTGTGTGGCTGTTTGACAGTCAGCGGCGTGACTGGCACATGTGGGGGTTGAAAACCCTCCTCCCACTCCTCCTCATCAACCCACCCGAAGGGGAAAAGGTCGGGGATGTTCATCGCTAATAACCCTCTGTTCCACGTCGCAGTGTCGACCAGGTGTCAGCCGCTACTTAATGAAGGGTAGGGCCCCAGCGATTCTCAGTTTGGACTATTGATCTGTCAATCTGCACCAGCAGACAGGGCACCCGTGGTGGAATGGGAACTTGCTAACAGATACTATCGCTCTCAAAGTGGAGTCTGAGATTAGCTGGTGTAAACTGCACGAAGAGGAAAAGGCATGTGTTGAAGCAGCGGAGGGGAAAAAAGATAGTGAATATTCAGTGAATCAAATGTAAGAGATTGTTGAGCTCTGGTTTGTCTCCAGTCGGAGAAAAGGAGAGGAAGGAAAGGAGAGACGTGGGGTGTGTGTCAGCTTGTCATGGGGGAGACGAGCCAGAGAGGGCGCGGGAGGACAGAGGAGGCCAGAGAGGAGGGGAGTGAGTTGTTTGAGGCAATAAATCAGTGATGTTGTTGATGCAGTGACGGAGCTGACTTTGTTTGACCAGCTGACAACAAAATGCTATCACTGCTGCAGAAAACCCAAAATCTGTGTGTTTTTTGGACATTTTTTGGAGACAACAGCAATACATCAATCTGAGGGTAATTATAGTGCCGCGATCTGGACATCGTCTTAATGTTTCATCGTCTCTCCTCTGCATTTAATTCTCTCCTCTACCCTCTATCTCACTCCAACTCACTTTCACCTTGTTTTTCCGAAACCTCGTAAAAAAGAACATTTGGAGACGATCCAAAAGCACATTATAACTGTTAGCAATGTTTATGAACCCTTTAAACTCAGTCTGCGGCGTCTCATCGCCGGGTTAGCCTCGATGTGAGGACAGTCATCCCCACCAAACTTTGACTCACTGTGGCCTGTCTGTAAAAACGAATGGCTGTAAGAGGTGAGCAGCGGCAGAGCACTGCAGCAGCATCAATATCATTAGCAGCAACCGAGGCCTCTCTCTCTCTCTCTCTCTCTCTCACACTCTCTCTCTCTTAATATTCCCATTTTCTTTATTGCATCTTTCTTTTTCTTATGAGCTTCCTCTAGCCTTCCTCATTAACTCTCAGATCACACACATGCTCACAATAAAATGTGCTTGATATTATCACATTTTCACGGCATTACAAGCCAGCTTTTCCATGCAAATTAATAGACAGATTTCACATCTTCAATATGTGTTTTCTTTTGTGGCTTTGCAGCAGGGATGTGGTCCTGGTTTTCGTTCGGGGGAATTAAGGAATCGCCCTGCTTTATGTCCAGTCTGACACTTTGAGAAGACAAAAGGGAAATGGTTGTCATCAGGAACAAAGTGCTTATGACCTTTGAAGCAAGCTTTGATATTCAGCCCCCCCCTCTCTGTCGCTCGCCTCCTTTCCTTTCCTCCCACCGCTCTCCTCTACACCTCTCTCTCTCTGTCTCATTCTGTCTTTCCATCTAATCCTCCATTCTCGCTCTCTTGTTTAACTCTCTGTGACCTTCCTCAGACCACACTTTACTTCACCTTCCATCTAGTTCCCCATCCCTCTCTTCTCCACTCTTCTTATTAGCCTCCGGATAAGTCGTCAAAGCCTCCAAATGACAAAAAAAAATCCTTAATAGCAATAGCTCACTTTCATTCTCTTTTCTTGAGGTATAATTTCCTTTTTATACTGTTCTGTGTGCGATACGAGGCCCATGAGAAATCCTAACGACAAGTGTGCAGCATGTTTTGCCATCGGTTTCGAGGGGTTAAGATGCGCAGTGTCGTTTGTCGACAGCCCGCCTGAACACGTCCCTTTAGTGATAGGATGAGTCAGCCTCGTTACACACCTCAGGGAGCATGCTGTGCCTTCTCTTTTCCCGCTAAACAACGTCAATGGCCCTGTCCCTCGTCATATTAGGGGAGCAGCAGGGGGAGTGCAGACACAAAAGCACTCCCACGCAAACAGACAGAAAGGGTCACCCGTGCAACACACACAAGAGCAAATAGTAGACAGACGGACAAACACACAGCTGCCCATTATCTTGTCCTACAGGTCATTCTAATCCCCTCTCAGCTGGAGACACTTATAAGAGAAAAGATGGGGACACTTTGCATGTGCCTCCACCTGAATGTCCAGGCACATGTCTCTCTCTGGTGGATGCCTCTGTGTATGTGTTGTCCTCATGTCTCTGCTCTGTGTGCAGCTCTCCGACCCGTCTGTCCCCCCCTTCCCTCCTCCCCAGCCCCCGAGACAACGCAAAGAGCAGGAGTCAATTGAAATGAATGGGCAACCCAGTGCAAGCTGGCTAGAGCTAAATGGAAATGTCAAGCTCGCTACGGATCCCTTTTGTTTGTCTGCAGAAGGCCGCGTCTCACCGGGGGAGCCCGAACAGAATAATACCCGGTGACAGTCAACGCCTCACTGTTTCCATTTCATGTTGCCCCTCTCTGTTCAGCAGTATGTGGACGGAGAAGGTGGGAGAATTGACGGGCAGAGGTACAATAGAGGAAGCAGGCGATGGATTAAAGGGGAAGCACATTTTGCAGGGTTGGTAATGGACCTCCAGCAGGAAGTTTATGAGCTTATAGCAGCAAACTTTTCCTGGTACAAAAACACACAAACACAGATAAGATCTCTTGGATAAACCAGATGAGAGGCTGCAGGTGTGTGTACAGTGCACACTGACAGATGTGAGAGGCTATATGGGAAACGATGTGTACAAAGAGTCAGTGTGACCGGACGGAGACAAAAGAGATTATTGAAACAAGCTGTAAAAAGAAACATAAAATCAAGTAGCAGATGAGCAGCAGATTAGTTTTTAGACTTTCGTTTCTTCCACAATTAGCCCTAAAGGAGGTTTATGGACATAAGAAAAACAGAAGAAAAAGAAGGGCTACAACTAACAATGATTTTATCATTGATTACTCTGCCAATAATTTTCTCGATGATAGTTTTTCTCAGAAAAATGTCAGAAAATGGTGAAATAGTTTCAGTTCCGATTTAGCATTGCACTCCTATAACACACAGTCTGACTCACGATGGACACTTTTCTATTCCACACATTATTCATCCTTGTCAAAACCTGGTGCCTACATTACCCACAATGCAACAATTTTGCTGCATTCCATTTACCTCAGCAATCAGAGGTCGGAGCTGGTAATGACGCCCGAGTTGACCGTGTTCCAGTACCACAAGTTAGAAAACTTACTGGGGTTTGCTCCAGCCAGGTTAGCTGTTGTTACCAATACCAGTTGATATCAACGCATTACAACTGTATTTTGTGCATACAAACACCGTAGCAACATGTCCACAGATAGAAGTTGGACAGTACCGTGTGTACGACTGATTTAATGAGACACAAATAAGACAGAAATGCTAATAAACAGTAGTTACTGCAGCTTTTTTACTGTTGATGCGCGGAGCAACCTTGTTGGATTTTGAGGTCGGGGGGTTGATGAGGTTCGTCCAACTTTCTGAGTCTGAAATTCAACTTCAGGGGGGCGTACCAGTTGAAATTTCTGACTGGGATCTCTCCAGTCACAAATGGAACGCAGCATTTGGTCAGAGATTCGGCAAAGAACGTATATCGCCAAGAAGAGAAAGTCAATTGTTCGTTCCATCGCAACATCACATCCCAGCAGCAAAGCAACGCTTCTGCCAGTCAGTAAAAAGTCCGCCTACAAAGTGCCATACAAAAGTCTTATTCCAATGAAAATGGTCTGTGTTGAACAATAAAATATTATAAACATAATAAGTGTTTTCAGTCCAAAATAGAGACATCGACAACAGAGTTTCGTCTCTTTGCTTCTATACTCTTTGGATTTGGACTCGTAATGCTTGTAGCGGCTAATGTAGCCTTGAGCTGCTAGCCTCAATCAGAGATGAGGAGTGGACTACAGAGGTCTCACTTCTTTCTAACTCCACACCCCCAGATTTTTTTAGCATTTTCAAACTTGTAGTCTTCAGCCCCGACCAACGCTGACTCAAGTCACTTCAGATAATTTATCAGACTTTGTGCAGCTCCTTGAGCCACATAAGGCTTTTTTAACATATCTAGTAGTAGTACTCCCCAAAGACCTGTAAACAGACTTTAATGGGTAAAATTGGTGGAGTTTCCCTTTATCTTAAGATTAGTAAAACCATTATACAATGATACTCGTCATCCTGATCTTGAAACATAATGTACACGGTGTTGGAACATGCTGACATTAATATCTCTTCTTTGAAATTACCCCATTATGACCCCGCGTCTAAATCTAGATGGATATGTTCTGTGCACTGAACTGAGCTAAAAAAGATATATTTCAAATACAAAATCTGTCTTAAAAAGAACCTGCAGTTATTACACTTAATACTTATTATGAAGATCCATATCCTTGAGCCCAAGGTTAACCTAAAATGTAATGTATTCTGGATTCATTTGTTATGCCCGCGGACCAAACTGACCACCAGAAATGAAGAAGAAACAGACAGAAAGTACAAGACCAGAAGCTGAAAACAGAGAATCAATAACACAGTCGACCAAGATTCGACATGAAAGCAATCTAACTTGCCTGTGCAGAGGGTGACTGTGATGTTGGGGGGGGGTGCAATCCAGCAGCCTGACATGTGCACATATATTGGCTTGTCGAGTCTTGTAAACTGCTTTGACGTCTCATTTATGTTTATTGATAGATTCTACTTTACCGTATTGGCGCATCCCTAATGATCTGTGTGTTTGCGTGCGTGTGCATACATGTGTTAATGTGTGTGTGTGTGTCTTCTGCTGCACATCCTCCGGTCTGGCAAGGACATCTTTAGTCATTATCTGGAGCCGGCTTTGTAATTTGTAATCAGCTGATAGTGGCCGAGGCTGTGAAGTGTGATGTACCAGACTTCTAGCTGCCATATTTAATCCAATCCCAGATCTATTACTGCAGAAGAGGGGGGACAGGACCACAGAACACACACACACAGACGCTGTATGGACAGTGACAGCTGCTAAGTGCATTGATGTCTCAGTGATGCTGCGATGCTGCGATGCAAATCAATGTCTGACTGAAGCATCTTCGTCTGAGGAAGCAGATCGGGCATGTCTTCACGCTGCACCAGCAAGTTTCCCTGAACGGGGTTGGTTAGCAACAGTAAAGGACGGATACATTATTATGTGTTATGTTAGTTTATAGAACTAGCACAGCATGAAATAGAAAAAGTATAGATTTTCGCCTCTGAATTTTACACTTCATGTCACGCATGCATTGAATGTTCTTAATGTGCAATGTGCTAACACACTAGTGTGTCCTTTAAGAAAAAGAAATACTATACAAGAGGCTTTTCCAGGATTAATATCATACTCTTAAAAAACAAAACTAAAAAAATCTCCTGAAAAAAACAATTCACACATCAGTTCTTTCAGATAAAACTCATTTATTTCCAAAATGTCAAGATCAGCTTTTAAGGAACTAAGATAAATTAACACATTGAAGTTCATTCAAAATAATCTTAATTTAAAGATGAAGTAGGCGAGATTGGAGCAAATATGATTAAAAAAAGTTATTTTTATAAAACGTGTCATAAATCGTGACAGTAGTACATGAAACAGGTAACCTGAAAAAAATCATGTGTCCTGTGTGTCCTCCGGTGCTCCTAACAGCATCTGCAAGATTTCACAGACCGGAGGAAAACAAGCAGTCAGAGCTGAGCTGAGATCTGCTGTCCAGCTGCCGTCTATGAGAGCCGGCTGTCAATCACTCGCAAACTCCGACCAAACGGTCAAACTAGGCAGCGCGGATCAAATATGAATCAATATTCTGTTACGTTAATGCCTGTTTCTCTCCTCAGATGTTTTCAGAATCATCTTGTAGTGCACCGTTTAGCTGTAAAATGAGAGTTTGTGACGCCGCCACCTTTGTGAAATCTGGTGAAGGATCGCCAAGTACCGGAGCACAGCCAATAGGAACGCTCTCTCTCTCTGAAATGACCTGTGATTGGTCAAAGTCTTCCATCACGGGCTAGATTTTCTAAAGCCTGAAAACAGAGCCATGAGGAGGTGCAGAAGTCTAGTTTTCTCTCAGAAAACTTGAATTACAATATGCTGAAAGGTTATTATGGAATTTTTGCCCAATGATGCCAAAAACATTCTGCCAAATGCCACTTTAAGGTCCATTAAAAGTTACCATGTACCGTTTTTGGCCCCTAATAGAGCTATGCATAATTATGCTTTTAAGTATGAGTCCTCAGTATGTCCTGCATGCTGATGATGTGGGAAATAGTCCCGCTGATTGTCTCATGCTATTCAACTAGTCAAAAGTTGCATGTAAACATGTTCTAGTAGAAACCCGAAATACAAGTCTGCACCTGAAAATGAGCATGATAGGTCCTCATCAAATCATTATAAATTATCATGTTATCTAAAAAGATAAAGTTCCTTTACATGAGAGAACATGTTTTGTAAAGTACTTCAATACTTTTAATATTCAGGAGTCCTCTGTACCGGTAATGACAACGATTCCTTTAACTGCACTTATTCTTTTTACATCCAAACAACAAGTGAAAGCAAAGCCGGTCTCTTGTTTACTGTCTCCTCCAGGTTTGAGCAAGCTCACAACCTGTAAACTCAACGCTCAGATGATGGGAATCAGCTGGGAATAATAAGCACACATGGTGACAGGAGGGAAGCAGAGAACAGAGCAGGACAACAAAGGAAGAATACGTGTAATGAGCCTGTTCAGTACAATCACCAAACTGCAGTTCCACGTGAGAGAGAGAGAAAGCTGTGCTCCTCCTGTCTGATACAGGCGCACAGAGGTCACGCTTTTGGTAGAAGCAGCGGTGGAATAAATCACATCCAGGCCTTTGCGTCCACGTTCCTTTTAGCGAAAAAATGAGAGAGAAGTGGTCTCCCCTATTCAGCTGTCCTGTTTGTGAAAGAAAGCGATAGAGTTGGAATAAATAAACAAGAGTGGCGAGGGAAACATTTAATAAGGCAACATGGAAGAGAAGGTGTGATGGTATCTGACGGATACGGGGTAAAGATTGAGAAAGAGAAGCAGACGGGGAGAGATGGGGCGTCCTTGTGCTATGTTTTAGGAGCTAAACTGCCGGCGGCAGAGAGAGGCAGGCGGTAGTGAACTCAGCAGATTGCCTCGGCTGTGATGCTGCACGTCGCTCTCCTGTTTTTGTTGTGGCTTTACTCTTTATTAGAGATAACTATTTGGCCAAAGGCAGAGGCAGATGCTGCTGGAATTACACAGCAGGTGTAGATAAAGAGGAAAAGGGAAGGTAGCAATAAACAGAGGAAGGATTACACAGTAGGAGAGCTGGTTAAACGTGGTACATACTGACTGGGGACGATAACAGATGTGAGGATTTTGTTTGTATATAGCAGGCCGGAACTGAAAGGAAATGTGCACTTGGTGCTGTTAGTGGTGCTGAAAATCTTCCTCATAATTAGAATAAATTATAATCTTTGTGTACTGTGTGTTTGTGTTAGTGCAGGTAAGGCCTTTATACACTGGGGTGTGATTAATTCACACATCAATATATGGAAAAAGTAGATTTTTATGAGCTTTTGCGCCCTGAATAAAAGGCACCAATCACATTGTGCGGAACGGACATAATCAATAAATACGCTATAGAGTACAACAACACAGAGGCTCCGTAGTCCGAACATAGACTGCAAACTTTATTATTCACAAAGGCAGAGTATACCAGATCCTCTCCTTCAGTTCTTACCTTTCACAATAAAAGCCCTAGACATATACACTGCGTAACTGTTTACCAGAGGCCAATTCACTCAGAGCATTTCGCTAACAGGAAACTAAAATAGCTTACAGTAGTTTAGGCTATATAACAATTTACCTCAGACAGACTACCAGACGCTGCTCTGGATCAATAGGATCCCAGTTTTGGCCTCTGTCTGCGCAAATCTATTCAAACCTCTTAGTGAAAAACTACTGCAACTGTCACAAATTCACATCACTGTCAGTATTAATAGTTTTGATTAGGGGCTGATTTCTTTAAAGCATTAACACAACTTTTAGGTTGTCGCGGGCTCAGTTTTAAAGCTATAAACTAGAACCAAGCATGTCATACTAGCTTGTTGCGAAGGAGGCCAAATAACGCTCCAAACTTACGCAAAATTTTGACAAGGAAAAACAGGCATGTCCATTTTCGAAGGGGTCCCTTGACCTCTGACCTCAAGATATGTGAATGAAAATGGGTTCTATGGGTACCCACGAGTCTCCCCTTTACAGACATGCCCACTTTATGATAATCACATGCAGTTTGGTGCAAGTCATAGTCAAGTCAGTCCACTGACACACTGACAGCTGTTGTTGCCTGTTGGGCTGCAGTTTGCCATGTTATGATTTGAGCATATATTCTATGCTAAATGCAGTACCTGTGAGGGTTTCGGGACAATATTTGTCATTGTTTTGTGTTGTTAATTGATCTCCAATAATAAATATATACATACATTTGCATAAAGCAGCATATTTGCACACTTCCATGTTGATAATTAAATACTTGATAAATCTGCCTTTAAAGATACATTTTGAACAGATAAATGATAAAAAATGTGCAATTGATTTTAACTATGGACAATCATGTGATTAATCGTGATGAAATATTTGAATGGCTTTACAGCCCTATAGGTTTTACACTTGTGTGTTAGCTGCACCCAGAGTATATGTCCGCTGCATCTCTATTGCTGTGATGTTTGTTGTTGTCTCTTTTCAATTGTTTGCCCACTAACACTCAATTTTTCTGTTTCCTTCCCTGCCCTAACCCATTCCTTTTCCAATCTCATCAAACTTTTTCCCTTTCCAATCATTTCCTCTATTTCCTCCACCTATCTACTTCCAATCACCCCCCTTCGTCCTCCTAGCTAACATTCTGACGGTGGTCATCCTGTCCCAGCTGGTGCTGCGTCGTCAGAAGTCCTCCTACAACTATCTCCTGGCTCTGGCAGCCGCCGACATCCTGGTCCTGCTCCTCATTGTTTTTGTCGACTTCATATTGGAGGATTTTATCCTGGCCACGCCGCTGCCTCCGTCACTAAACAATGCAGTGCAGGTTCTGGAGTTCTCCTCCATCCACACCTCCATCTGGATCACCGTGCCACTCACCGTTGACCGTTACATCGCCGTGTGCCACCCGCTTCGCTACCATACAGTCTCCTACCCTGCCCGCACACGAAGGGTGATATTCGCGGTGTATATCGGGTGCTTGCTCTCTGCGGCTCCTTATTACTGGTGGCCTGAGCTGTGGCACAGCCTGCCTGGGGTGGGCGGAGGAGGAGGAGGAGGAGGAGGAGGAGGGGAGGGCAACAGGAGGACCGTGGCCCAGCATGTCCTGGTGTGGGCCCACTGCGCCACCGTCTACCTCCTCCCCTGCACCGTCTTCTTCTCCCTCAACGCCGTCATCGTCCGCAAGTTGCGCAGACGCCGCAGCTGTTTCCGTCTGCGCGGCTACTCCACCGGCAAGACCACTGCCATTCTCCTCGCCATCACCTCCATTTTCGCCGTTTTGTGGGCGCCGCGCACCCTCATGATCCTCTACCACTTCTACTCCCCTCCTCCGGTCTCACAAGGCGCCGGCCGACTGCTCCACATGCTCACCGATCTGGCGAACATGCTGGCGTTGCTCAACACGGGGGTCAACTTCTTCCTCTACTGCTTCATCAGCAAGCGTTTCCGGGGCATGGCGGCCAACGTGCTGCGAGCCCTCGTCCACTGCCGGAAGCAGCCGCCGCCGTTCTACGCCAGCCACAACTTTTCCATCACGAGCAGCCCCTGGATCTCACCAGCCAACTCCCACTGCATCAAGATGTTGGTGTACCAGTATGACAAAAATGGGAAGCCCATTTGTATTTCCTCTTGAGCTCTCAGCCACCAGCAGCCACCCTCCACACCCTCATGTGGTTGGGGAACGTATTCAGGCATTGTCTCCTTGGTGACCAGCTTTGCCCGCATGGGACTCTTTGAGGCTTGAAAATGTCAACACGCCTGGAGAGCACATAGGTGGCAGTTTAGCTAGCTTTGAGCGATAACAAAGTGGTTGGCTAGCAAGGTGGAAAAGCAAACAGCAGATGCGTGCTTGACAGAAAATGGCCTCATATGTTCAATAAAGCATTCACAAAGCAGCGACCAGCATCAACTAGATGTTGTTTCCACCATGCAAAAAAAAAAAAAATACTGTAAGTGACTCACAGACTGATAAAAGGATATCACCACCATCTATCAATGACTTTTACGAGCCACAGCGCTAAAGAAGAAACTGGCAACTAAATGAATCATCGGTGAAGCTTCAAACGCCTGACATTGATTTCTTTATGGTTGCGCACTGCCGCCAACGGTGAGGAGCTTTGAACAGCTGCGTCTTTGTCCGTTGGGAGCCGTTTTGAGAGAGCAGAGATATCCAGTCAGAGTCTGGGCACTGAACATCTCACCTCGAGGGGTGATTCACTCAGGCAGAGCCACCGACGGGTTCTGGCTGTCTCTCAAGCAATGTTAAAGCAGCGCTGTCATTTCCACTTTAATATGCAGAGGACTCTCAAAGGCATGTTAATCTGGGCTTTTATAAAATGAACAGCCATCCCTGACTTTTCCTCGCGTGCGTGTGTGCCGAGTTCATCCCAGCAGCGCAGGTCAACTACAAGTCGGCGCTCGCTATGGAAGTTAGCCCACAGGTTGTCGTAGGATGAGTAGCCTCTCTGCTTATTGTTGGTGAAATATTTATTAATGGTAGACTTGACTGTTATTGTAGCTTCACAAAAATACAAAAAATATGGGCTCGGTTCCAAGGTGTCATTAATCTAGTAATCCAATATTAGGAAGAGGAAATTTCTGCTATTAGTAGATAGTCCTCTATTAACTATTAATGGTCCTTGATGACTTACTGTTATAGCCATTATCTGGATGAATATAATGAATGTAACATCTCTTTAACCCTTTAGCTTTCTGAGAGACTGAGAGAGGAAAAAGAGAGAGATAGAGAGGACAGGAAAGTCTGCACCTCCTTTCCATTTCGGTTTGTTTTCCCTCGTCCAAGGTTTTTGGGTCCCATGATGCAGCAGTGAATTTGGTCTCAGGGCCACAGTGACACATTTCAGCTCTGCTCATTCTGCTGCTGGCTGATGGCAATTCAGTAACATTTTACACCCAAACACAGTCACGTACATCAACTCTGTCTCAGTGCTGCCCGAGTCCTGCCCGGTAACAAACCATAAATGTTAACACACACACACACACACACACACACACACATACACACACTCAACGCTCTGTATCGCCCACAGAAAGAGCTCGCTGAGATCAATGCACATCCATTCTGCAGACACCTTGCGGCATTAACAGTGTTCATCTATCTAGCGAGAATGGAGCCGCGCCGAAGGGCAGATTCCTGCTAATACCTGCCTGGAGACATCAGACACATCAGGCCTTGTTTTTAATGGACGAGGCTTTAAATCTGATGAATGTTAGGCGCGTCTGTCATAGCTGGTGTCATGCCCTCCAAACTCTTGTTCGACACTCGAGCATCTGAGACACTGCAGGGGTGTCGTTGCTCTTTCTCTCACCATAGCAACTGTTTAAACAAAAAACTGGCTGAAAGTCAGGGCAATGGGTTCATAGTGTTGGCCATTTTTCAAGTCAGTTATAATAACATTTAACTGAGATATGGGAACATGGGGACGCCGCGAGACACGTCCGTTAGAGCGAGGAGTACGTGTGATCAGCCTGTTTTAAACAGCTTACCAGTTTATTGATATTATCTAAACCAGTTTTTTAAATATAGTAGATGATTCTTACAGACATTTTGCACATTTGTCTTCTGGTTTTATAATTGCATTAAATTGAGATTTATCATGACAATAACTTATTATTTTTTTATTTATGATTATTTATCTTCACCAGGACTGTGTGCTTGCATAGCCAGGTTCAATTTGTTTGCGTTTCTGCATTTTTCTTCCTGCTGCCAACTGGACTGGCTTCATTTAAATGAATGAGGCGGCTGCGTTATTTCACGCAGAGCTGAATGCAGCCATATCCTACTTAGTGCTTCATGTCTGCCAGAGTTTGCTTTCAAGGTAATTAAACACAGATTTAACAAACGTGTTTTTCTTAAGTCAAAAACATGAAAATCTTTCACATCTCTACCTTCCATCCTATTAAAACATGGCAATAGCGTTATGGTCATATGGTTTTAGACCATACACTGTATATACAGATGGACTTCCTCCCACTGTACAAAAGTGAGCCAAAATATCCTGGATACAGGAGCTGCCATCTAGAGATTTGACATCATTTGGAGCCAGAGTCTGCGCAGTAGTGATCGGGGGAGCTGGAGCCGCGGTATCGAGGTCCACTTAGCTGCTACGTTAGCACCACGGTAGCTGTTTGGCTAGAAAGACACAACAACTAGCCAATGGATTGCTATAACTACATTCATGATCAAACTGACACATGTTCTATTACACAGACTCGTGATTTATATGGAAAATGAGAAACAATTCCTGAGCATCCGGCTGTCAATCATGATATCTCACCCCCTTTTTTATAGCATCAGAGATCTAATTAAGACAACACTTATCAGAAAAACACTTGAACATACATCAGCGTGATAACAACTACCTAAAATGACGCCATCTTTGTGAAAAATGTGTTTGTTTTTTGTACTTTGACTTTTTAGGCTTGGGCTTTATGACCTATACTGCAGCCAGCCACCAGGGGGCGATCCAGATGTTTTGGCTTCACTGTTGAGGAGCTGTCATGTCGTCCAATCTTTATACACAGTCTATGGTTTAGAACAATCCAATTATTGAACTGTTACAGAAGCAAGGAGTGTCTCATGATGAATGTAGGTGAATATTTTTCCATTATAAAGGAAAAGTATTTATTAAAGAGAAGGTCAATGTGCCTTTTACTGTAAGTGTGCCAAAACAGTTGGGGAAAAAGGTAAAAGTGAAATTATCTTCAATTTCCAGTCAGAGCTACATTAAAGAGGACCTATTGTTCTTATTTTCAGGTGCATACTTGTATTTGGGGTTTCTACTAGAACATGTTTACATGCTTTAATGTTCAAAAAACACTTTATTTATTCATACCGGCTATTGCTGCTGCAGCTCTTTTCACCCTCTGCCCAGTCTGCTCTGATTGGCCACTATGTTGTGATTGGTCAACCGAGCCAAACTCTTCGGACTCCGCTCCAGCTCCGCTCTAACTAACTTTGTTAGCTAGGCAGGTATTATGCAAATGTGTTACTTGGTGACATCACCACATATGGGGAAAAAAGGCAGGACTTTAAGCGAGGCTTTTCAAGCAGGTCAGGAGCAGTGTTTCTGTGGGGGAGAGTAACTCCCTTTGGCGTGGACTTTGTAACTTTGCAGACCTTTTACATGCACAAAAAAATCTATATAACACACCAAGGGAAAGCGAAAAAGCACAAAAGCATAATAGGTCTCCTTTAAAAATGATTTTTTTACAAGTGCTGCTCCGATTCCAGCTGTTTGCTTTCCAATTTCTTTTCCCATCAAAGATTACTTTAACTGCAGTAAACCCATTTCTCCAACTTCCAAACTCCCTCCTTTTCAGTTCAGTTGTGCACTCAGACCATGAACTGGCTCCTCCACTCTCAATTCCCATTTCTTTGTTCCTCACAAATTGATTTTCTTCAAAATTGCGTGTGAATGAAGGGGCACCGATCGCCACTCGCTACTCGCCCCCTTCGCTCTGCAATCCTCCCACTCATCCCTCTTTCCTCCCACTTTATGTCAAATGCACCCACTCAAAGTTAATTTCACAAGTGTCCTTTTTCCTTGTTAACTGATTACATTGAAGTCTTTTTGTGCCACATGTGCATGCCGAGCATGTCGCTCAATCATTTCTCGTCAGAAAATGGATCCATGCGGTTAGGGACCTTGAGGTGAAGCTGGCGGATGTCGAGCGTTATTTGATGTAAATGAACGCCCGAAGGGGTCGATAACCGGTAATCACTCAGCGAGCTCCTTGATTCAAAATCCATCACTCATCCTCAGCAGGACGCTGCATTTCATTTAGTGTAAAGGAACTCAAATATGTGCTTTAATCATCAATCAATACTGCCTAATGATCCGACCGGGATCATTAAGAAAGTAAGACCACAAAAAATGATTTGGAGCTTCACCCCGAGGAGCTCATGCGGATCAATGTTGCCATGATATTCATTTCACGTGTTAACCATGTCCAGTGTTTCAGGCGATGTTAATGTGACATTTGCGGGAGAACCAGCGCCTCGGTTCTCGCGTGGCCTCCTGGGAACGAGGCAGGCATGCTGGGAAACCAAATGGATGAGTGGGGGGGTGTTGAAAGAGTGTCACATGCAGGTGTCTCTTCGTCTCCCACGTGAGGCACTCGGGAGCAGGTGGGAGGGTGTGTGTGTGTGTGTGAGGGAGGGGAGTTAATGCCAAGAAATCCTCCCTATTATGATAATATCTATATTTTCTTCAGCCAGATATTAAAAAGATAACCAAACATAAATCAATCAGAGGGTGAAATTGTATTTTCTCCCTCACGCCTCCCCTGTTTCCTCTCCATCTCTCTCTACCTGCTTAGCTCTACAGTGCGTGTGTGAGTGTGTTTTTTGCGAATGTGTGTGGGTGTACATAATGTCCGTCTTAGACAGGAAGAAGCTTTAAAAAGTGTTTGTGCCATAGGACCTTTAACGTATGAAATTAAACATGTATTTATACTCAATCATGATGAATATAATTACATACAGCACAGTATTATAACGATATATCCATGAATGTACAACTGACGCTTTTGGCATTTTTGTTGGTATTTTTCTGATATAGTGATTTTCTACACAATGACCTCTTTTGAGTATATTATACCTTTCTCCATGGCAGTGTTTCAGAACTGTGTTTTTTCGATTGTACTGGAGTAATTATAGGCTTGCATACTTCTGTTTGTTTTCCTCCTAATGAATGTATTGACTGTATAAAGAGTATGTATTACTGTGCTGTGAGAAAGTATGCAGAAAAGTATTGGCTAATATCAATATTTTTTGATTAAAGAAATAAAGAACAGTATCTCCAAGGACTGAGATATAGTGCTGCTGATGATCGGTGTCTTTTTTCTGCATGTGAGATCACACTCTGAACTCAAAGTTAACACCTACCCCTCACAAATTGCTGGGAATAAAAGGATCATTTGGGTGTTTTGAAGTGGGGTTGTATGAGGTACTTATTCATAGTCAGTGTATTACCTACATTAGATGACAATCGGCACGCCCCCAGTTTTTGAGAAGCAGACAGGAGTTACCGCACAGAAGCAAAGTAATGTACTGCTGTGGACGGGGCCGGCAGAAAAACGTATTTTAGCTACCTAAAAGAATCAATATCAGTTGAAGTGTACGCTATATTTGGAATATTTTCACCATTTTACCTTGCTGTGAGACAGCTCTACAGTCTATGTTTCCGACGGGGAACTGAAGCCGTTATCTATGCTCTTGCCAAAGCAACCAGACTCCATTGACAAAAACAGTAGTTTTACCTCGCAGAACACGGGGGTTGCTGGTCTAACGCTGCCTCGATCGGTTAGTTTGTTCGTGTTATTGTGTGACTTCGGTTAGTTCGAATTCACAAAAGTCACACAAAAACACAAACAAACTAACTGATCGAGGCAGCCCTCGTCTACAACAGTAGATGCTTGCTTCACAAGTGGTCACTCAAGATGCATGTGCCAGGTGTGAACAGACGTACTTAGAGGTGTCCACTTGTGATCGGATCACGCAGGACGCATGCAAATGCCAGGTCTGAACGGGGCCGCAGTGACCACAGCTGAACTAAATATTCATATGACCTCACATCTTGGACAGTGTCTCTCTCTTCCTTGTTGACATTTCAAAAACTGACCCAAATCCAACTGTTTGCACAGCATTAAAATGATGTGAGCTACACGCCAGGGTATTTGCCACCATCTGTGAGTTTTCCAGCAAAAGATGAGTGTCGATAGATGATCACTGAGAATCAACATGTGCACCGTGATCTGACTTTTAAGCGTCCTAAACACACTGCAGAGACCTCACAGCCGCGCTGGCT